>PVJD01004123.1:0-144602 GCA_004026545.1 Mormoops blainvillei | reverse complement strand
TTTTTTTTTTACATTTGTGTTTCTTCATATAAATCTCTAGATATTTTTTACTTGTTTTGAGCTCCTCTGCATTCTTGCAGCTGGCACCTAGTGCCAAAAAATATTTTCCTTCACATGTAAGCTCAAGTATCTACCACTAACTGACAGAGGCTGAGTGCCATAATTACATCATATCTGGATAAGAATCTCAATTGTCTGAACTCTTTTTCTTCATTTATTCCCAAGAGTTTGTAGATCACTAGGAGGTTAGCTGTGGTCCGGGTGTCACATAATTATGGCAGAAATGCCTGTGGCAATGTGGCTGTAGGCAGCTTCTTTATGGTCCAAGGAAGGGCCAGTAACATCTGGAGTTCTTATACTGTAAACTAGGAAGGATGATTTTTATTAATTTCCATCCTTCAAATATGGATCCAGCATTAAGCAGGAAAAGAATGAGCAGATTCCTCCCAGAATAGGTTCCCACTATTCTAGGATAGAGAGAATGCTGAGCTGTGTGGATCTTCCCTGTGTTATGAAGACATTAAGTACAAAGATGTCCAAGTGGTCTGTTTACTGATTATCTTGATTATACCAACTGCCGCATATCTTGACTTGTATCAAGCTCCTACTCCATATTATTACATATTAATGCAAAACTAGATTTGGGGAGCTACATTTGAAACACATTGTCACTTATAACTGAGCCTTTGAGAAAATTAAATCATAAACACACAATATTTAAAAAGAATAGCGAATTAATACCTTGGAATTAATTAATAGCGAATTAATACCTTAATAACTTACCCAAAGTAAGTTATTTATCAAAAATGCTTTGTCAGTGACCAGAGTAACAGTATCAGCAGGATACAGTGACTTTGTGAGCCCAAGAATGGACTTTCATCTTGTGAGGTGCCCGCTATGGGAGATAGCTAAGAGTAGGTAACCTTGAACCTGACCAGTCAGTGAACTGCATTGCCCTTTAGTAAGAAGTTGGTTTTAGTAAAACAGGTGCCAAATGTTATTTGAATGACCATTGAGAATAGTTAGTTTACCCACTGGCTGGTGTGGCTTAGTGGGTTGAGTGCCGGCCTACAAACCAAAGGTCACCGTGTTCAGTTCCCAGGTGGGGCACACGCCTTGGTTGTGGGCCAGGTCCCCAGCTGGGGGTCTGTGAGAAGCAACCACACATTGATGTTTTTCTCCCCTCCTTCCCGTCTCTCTAAAAATAAATATAATCATAAAAAAAAAAGAACAATTAGTTTAATTGGCATGAAGTACAAGCGTCTCTTATTAGAAAATTGATACTCCTACTACTTCGGAGAGATATATAAATCACTTAATGTCACCAAATAGGTGATTTATTTTGAACTTTACTGTTCTTGTAACAAATATGTGGGAGAAAGATGGCTGAGGAGCCCTTCCCTGGCCTGGCTTGTCCGTGTGTGTACCCGTATGTATATGTATTGGTTTTTGAGGGGAGGTGGTGAAAACTAAATTAGGAGTCCCACAGACCCAAGTTCCATTCTTGATTCTGCTGTGACCTTCGGTAAGTCATTTAACTTCTAAGCCTTGGTGCTCAATGACCAACAAATACAGATGAAATCACTTTATATTTTCCAACAAGCTACAGAAAATGCAAGAGCAAATTATTAGTTCTGTTAACTACTGGGGTTAAATTGGCTCAGGAATAAAAGTAAATTATGTTGGAATAACTCTGATCCCCTCCACCTCAAAAAGTAGATAATTCTTCATGGTGCTAAAGAAACAAGCTTCTAGGAAGCTAAGTTTTGTTTATTTTATAATACCTAATCACCACTGTGCTAACTTCATTCCTGTCTCTTTTTAATGCTGCCTTAGTATACGCTCCATTCAACATTCAATTAGCATGCCTGCTATGAGGTAAAGTATATTTTTACAAAATGTAGTTGGTTTTCTGCTTGCTTATTCTTTATTGAGATGATTACCTTGAAATATTCTGAAGTAGGGATCTAGAGTTCTAAACAAACTGCGTGTTTAACACTGGATTATTTCTCATCTGCTCTTCCCTAATGTTAGGATGGGTGCAAGAGCTCCATTAGATGTTGTGATTAAAAAAAAGAAAGTTATTGTTTTGTTTTGTAAACCTATTGTTTTCTATCTGAAATCTGTTTCATTGAAAATGTGACCATGACTCATCTAATAAACCCTCTCTTCATGGATAGAGGTGCCCCAGACCGCTATCCACAGTAGCTTATTACAATACCCTTTCTCCACCCTTCCATTTCCAAGTCCCTCATCCCAGTGTGATGATTGAAACCACCTGTGATTTAATTCTTTTATGCTCTTTCATCAAGAAACATTTCCAGCCCTGGCTGGTGTGGTTCAGAGGATTGAGTGCTGGACTGCGAAGTAAAGGGTCACTGGTTTGATTCCCAGTCAGGGCACGTGCCTGGGTTGCAGGCCAGGTCCCCAGTGGGGGGTGCAGGAGAGGCAACCACACCTTGATGTTTCTCTTCCTCTCTTTATTCCTTCCTTCCCCCCTCCCTTTCCCTCTCTCTAAAAATAAATAAATAAAAAATTAAAAAAAAATTTTTTTAAATCCTAAAATGCTTATTATTATTTTAAAAAAAGCACTTGCAAATGGTTCATGTTATAACCTCACCTACCTCTTTAGAGAGGCAGGCAGAGGGTCTCTAACAGTGTGTTTGGCTTAAATCTCAGTGTACAACAGAACCGCCTAGAGGGCTTGTTAAAAAGCCCCATGCTTGCTACCCTCCCACCTAGTTTCTGATTTCGTTGGCCTAGGGTGGGACCTGAGAATCAGCATTGTGAACAGCTTCCTGAGAGTTGCTCATGCAACTGATTCGGGGACCACACTTTAGGGATGGCTACCCATCACCACTGTGGGAAGGAGGAAGCCCCTGTTCCCATCCTCACCTTTTTCATCTTGGCAGCAGGAAGGATATTCAAGGTTGGGTGGATGGTATAAAAACTTCAGACATCCCGACGGGAGCAGCGTAGGCACTGTGAACCTCGTTGGTGAATGTGGGTAAACATGAAGGCACGGGAGAGGCTTCCTGTGGGATCAGAGAGCTTTTGTCCGTGGGGCAGCTTTGTGAAAAGGCCGAGCCATGTTTCTGTGCTCCTTCCTTCGTCTCTTCTTCCCGGTCTATTATGAAGCCCCCTGGGAACCCAAGCCCTGTCACAGGACCTCTTCTGTTCTACTTGGCCTGCTTGCTGACGTAGGTTCACATAGGAATTGTGCCAGGCAACAAGTGAACTTAAACACAAGTTCTAGAGCATGGTACTTTAACCGAAATTAAACTGACCTAATAGTGGCATTTTCTGGTACTGTGACAAGTTGGTTGGGGAAATGACAGAACTGATGTTACCTGATTTGTTTCCTTGTCACACAGATACTTGAACATTTTCTATATTTCTGTGTCTAAGACTAGCTCTATTCATGGGATCAAAAGCATCATTGTAGAAATCTTAGGAGTGTATAATCTTACACAATGCATATTTGCGTGTATGCCTGCATACCTGTGGTATAAATACATTTGCTCTTTTGCTGACAGTAACGGTTAAAAGGCATATAATCAACTATTGATGTTCCCAAAATTGGTAGGGTTATTTTTCAGTGTTCTTGATTTTACTATTTGTTTCTTTCTCTCTCTCCACAGAAACTCTCCAACTTTCAAATCATTTGAAGAAAAGGTTGAAAACTTAAAGGCAAGTAGAGAGGTGAACAGGGTCTTTGTGTTATCTTCTTCGGTACCCGAACTTTCTTTGGTGTGGGTAAATTACTCAAATTACTATCTTTTTCTAAAATAAGAACTTTAATAACTTTATTCTTTACATGACTAATGGATATTTAAGGTGATCAACTTATAATCAATTTTTTGACTGTGTTGTAGCATGGTAGTATTCTAAGTTCTGAAAAGAAATGCATGATTTAAAAAACAATAGTACTTTATAAGTTTGTGATGCTTTTAGCGTTATGCATTTCAAATACTTTTGTAATTGGATAACATTTAATATAAATTTTATTGTAGAAAATCAAAAACAATATAGAAAATTACAAAAATAAAACAAAAAAATTGTTCCTACCACCCAGAGACAGTGCTATATGTATATAAGATTGCTACTATGGTTTTTAAAAAAGATTAACCATACCTCATAAACATTTTTTATATCATTTAGTAGTCTTTCTCAATATTATTGTAATGGTTGCTTACATATGCCTTATAATGGATATTGTTTATTCAGTACTCAACTATCGAACATTCTTATGATGATGATGATACTATGGTGATCATCATTGATGATTCACTGTTTTATTTTTTTTTTATTGCTTTGATTTCAGTGAAGGTGGACATTTTCCTGTAATGATTAGCTTTATTAACTTGTAAATTATATTATCTTCACGATGATATTCAAAACTATAAAAACCTCCACTCTTAGAATCGCAAGTCACCAGAAAGGTTATTTAGTTCCCATCCACTGCCCAGCCTTCTCTACAGGGTTTGGGCAAAGCCCATGTGTTCATTTCTTCCTAAACTAATTCCGATAATTATGGTGGATATTTTTTAAGCATTAAAATGAATATCTTAAATGTTTTATGTAAACCAACTTAAAAACAGATATTCAGATTTAGTTTTTCAGAATTGTGATTTAGTCCCTTATTTTTAAATTACAGAAGCAGGGTCTGCTTATGGAGAGAAAAACCAAACACTGTTAGGTTGTAATCCAGACCAAAGGTGACAGCAAATTAAGGTAGTGCCAATGGGACAAAGTCGAGAGATGTTTAGAATTTAGAAACAACAGACAGAAAGGTAGTAATTGATCAGATGTGGAACAAGAGGGGGACAGATCACCAGATCACAATTACTTCCAGATGCCTGAGTTGTTGTTTTAGACATGTTGAATTGTAAGGAGTCTTAACATTTTCTTATGATCAGGGAATGTGTCTTAATAGATTAATATACAGTGGATACAAGCTATTCACATTTTCCAAAAATTTTGGATGGAAGACCAAAGAGGGATGAGAAAGAAAATTTCAGCTAGATTCTAGTTGTTAATGATCCTATGACCAGTCAGTTAAGACTGAGCTGAGAGCAAGGTCAAATTAAACCCACTGTGAGTTGTATCTTGGTCTCTGACTGGTTTCTCAATGTAGTCACTTCCTTGTTTGTTCAGTAATGAGATGTAATATAGATACATCAGTGTTGCTGAGGATGAAGTGACATGTATAAGGGCTTTGCAAGTGTAGAATATTGTACAAATGTAAAGCAGGTATATTAATTGAGACACATTTATTGACCCAATTTCTGGCCAGATAAGTTGGAGTAGTACTTCACACTATACAGTGTGTAGAGGGCACCTGAAGATCGTGTTTAAGTGCAGATTTCAGTTCGGTAGATGGAGGTGGGGAGGTGGGGCTAAGATTCGGTATTTCTAACAAGCTCCCAGGTGATGTCTGCATCCTTGGGCCACACTAGCTAGCAATGGGTTAGAAAGCCAACACTGTAACTGGGGAAAACACATATATTCCTTTACTTTGTTGTAGTCAATCATATATGTGAATGAGTGTCGTTGAATGCACAGTTTGATGGACTACAACGTGTCATCCAAATATAAAGAGAATTCAATTCACATTTTAGAATAATATGCCTTTCAGAGTTCTTCAGACAGATTCCCCTGTGAAGAACAATCAGCAGGTAGGGAAAAAAGAAGGAGAGGCAGAATTTACAAACGTGAATATTTCAGCAGGGAAGACCACATTTTTCTATTGAACTGCACTGAACATTACAATAGTACTAAACTCCCTATGTGTAAAATAATTAACCACTGAGCAACTGGGTTCCTAATTTGTTCTCCAAAGCAAAATATGAGTTACTTTATGCAGACACAGTTAAGTATATGTTTCACAATGTCTTTTTCCTTTCTAAACTTTCTAAAAAGTCTAAAGTAGGGGGAACCAAGCCTGCCGGCGGTGATTTTGGAGAAGTCTTGAATTCAACTGCAAATGCTAGCACCATGGCCACGGAACCTCTTCCAGAACAGACTCGGGAGGACCTGTGAGGTCCTGCCTTTGTTCTGCTACCCACTGCCAGATGCTGCCTGCAAGACCCAAGCACATCTCATCAACGTTCATTGCTGTGAATTCCCACCCCATGTGCTTTTATTTAGCCTTACATATTTCTTTGACCAAATAGTCTATGGATTGAACAAAATAAAAATATCTTCATCTTTGGACCTGGGAAATACCCTTCAATGTGCATTTCAGGCCCTTTATTTAGGAAGCACCATTCTAAAAACTTGTAGTATACCTGGGGACCCTCGCTAGAATGAACTGAGTAGCAGCAGGTTATCATAATGGTTTTCCTACTTTACAAAATTGCTCTGGATCAGGGATGCCAGTTTGATCTTTGTTTTCTATATGATTTTCTTTTTCTCCTTTTTGTACCACTGTATATTTGACTTCTACCTAAAATTGTTCCTTTAAATTTTCTGAATCCTGGTTATTAAAAGTCTTGGCATCATTTTCTTTACCTCCAAGGGAAGAACTACCAGCTACAAAAATTATTTTTGAGTAGACTCTGTTTTGGTATAAAGTCATCTTATATCTTGGGTATCTGAAGACACCAGACTAAGTACATCAGCTCTACATCCCACTTGTTAGAGTTTTGTAAGTGATGTACAGTAATTAAAACTCCTCAGTGACTGGACCCCTCACAGCCTTGTCACCATTTGTGATAGTAATCATTTCACTGTACTGGTTCTTATGCCATTTACATCAACCTATTTTTCACCAGATTAAATTTGAGTTTCAGAGTAAATTGTGTATTTACTTTGAGCAAATTGTATTATCAGTAGGTTGAAATAGGAACACTTTCATCAACTATTCAATTTAAACGCTGGAAAGTTTTTTAGATTTAGTTATAGGTAAAAATGCTAAAATCAATCACATTGGGGAAAATCCCTGTCTTCATTTAATTCATTTAGCACCATTTAAAAATAAGAAGCACACAGACTAATGTAACTTGAAAAAAATTTTATATGAAGGTGATAACTCCAGAGGATTTAATGCATTAATAAAAATCAACTCATTTTCTACTTATATGTTTCAGTGTGTTAAAAATTATTAAATGATTCTGTAAACATTGCCCCCTACTTCAAAAACTGAGTATCAGGGCCAAGTGCACCAAAGCCGTTGGAAATATCTGCATTGAGGCAATGGTGCTCTATCAACTCTAACAGTTACTTATTCATCACCACTACCTTTTTCTTATGCTGTGTATTGTTATGCCTACACTGCTGTATTTGTTATTTATCAAATTGTGATTGTTTTATTATTGTTTATGCCAAATGTTAATTGCCAAGCTTGGAGTGACCTAAGGCATTTTTATAAAGCATGACTAGATTTACTTCAGCATAAATTGTCTTAGGAAAACCACATTTGAAAATGCAGTGTTGATTGTTATAAAATGACATGCTGCCTGTCTTGATTATTAGAGCTTTTGTTAGCACTTTAGATGCAACTGAAATTCTGCTCCATTACTTGTGAAAAGCTTAATAAATTCCATACACCAATAGTAGAGGTCTCAATATTTATATTATTATGAGACCAATGGTCTGGAAACAGCTAGTTGTATTAAATAGTCAATGGGTGTCTATGCTACTTTTAAAAAGGAGGCTTTCTTTTACCATCTGCTTTAAATAACTGCACATATTATAAATTATTTCCTTATAGAGGATTTTAAGGCAAGGGCCATCGAAGCATTGTCCCAGAGGAGTGGATCTGTTTTAATAGAAATATTGTGGTTAATCAGAATAATTGTTAAGTTATATTTTTCTATCAACTATGTCATCTTTCAATTTTTTTATCAAAATAACTTTTCATTATATTGTTTCTTAAGAATCCTGCCATTACTATCTTTTCAACAAGGCAAAATGGAGTAAGACAGCAATTTTTTTAGTTAAGTGAAATATCCTCAAGTCTCTTTAGCTTATTGGGAGAAATGATAGAAATAAGGGTGGAAAGTGGGATGGGTGTATGTGGGTATTGGTGATGGCTGTGAAAGAAGAAATCAGAGAATCACTATACTTAATCTGAAAATGATTTAATCTACTGCACAGTAAATTGCCTCTTAAAAGTAGTCAAATGTAGAGGGAGGATGAATTTAGAAAAATAGACATGGATTTAGAAAAATTATTCAAAATGATCTTTGTGGAAGATTCTGTATCATGGACTCACAATTATACTCTGTTGTGTTTTTTTTGACACTTTAAGAAAACAGCAACTTGAAAGGAAATCTCAGATATTGAAGGATTCAAGAAGCATCAGAGAAGAAAATTACCCCTGAAATTGTCCTCTCTTTACAAAGGAATGTCTTTGGTTTATAGAGTTTGTGGGAAATAAAGCAAGAATTCTTATGCTTACGAGACCAAAGTAATTAATGGAAGAGAGTAGAACTCACTGGATTATCATCTTAGTGATTGAAACAAACAGTTGAAATAGGGAAAAAGTGTGTTTAATTTGGAATCACTATTTCTGGATCTGTTAATCAAGAAATGCACAGTGTTTATTTCTCTTTTGTATAGTATTTGTAAACAATAAATATTCTATAATTTGGGTATGGGTCTTTTTGTATGTATTACCTGTCTGTTGAGGAAAAATGTGACAACTTCTCTCCAGACCCTCCATGTCCGAGACATGGAAAAAACCATAAGCGGCTATCAAACAAAACAGAGTTGGTGTATCAAACAAAACAGCCCTGACTGGTGTGGCTCAGTTGGTTCGGCCACATCACACAAAGAGGAAGGTCACTGGTTCGATTCCCAGTGAGGGCATATGCCTGGGTTGCAGGTTCGTCCCTGGTCAGGGTGTGTTTGAGAGGTAACCGATTAATGCTTCTCTCCCTCTCTTTCTCCCTCCCTTCCCCCCTCTCTAAAAATAAATAAATTAAATCTTTAAACAAAAACAAAAACCAAACTCAGAAGGCTATATGCTGACCACCCAGAGGCATTTGTCAGTATGTGTTGTATGTGTCAGATGCAATGCTGCATAAGATGCTATGTCACAATCACATATTTTTTTAAAAACAATTTTATCGAGGTATAATTGAAATACAAAAATGGCTCAAATTTAAAGTGTACTATTTGATGTTTTGACATTTTTATATACCCATAAGACCATCACTACAGTCAAGATAATGAACATATCCATTGTCCTGACATTCACATTTCCATATGCCCTTCTGTAATCACTCCTTCCTGCCCCTCTTCTACTTACACCGCCTGCTCTGTCACTATAGTTTGCATTTTCTAGAATTCTATATAAATTGAATCATATTGTATACATTTTATAGCTCTTAAAACTCAGATGAAAAAAATCAGATTTTGCCCTTAGTGAGAAGACATTTGGCCATTAAAATTAGTGACCATCTCATTGTAATTGTGTCAATTACAATGACCATGCAATTACAGAGACCATGTTGGGCGAGTTAACATAAAAACATTACCACTTTTAAGTAAACCTGCAAACCTTACATTTCACAATTTTCATATTGTTCTGATTCTGAAATCAAAATAATCCAAAATAACTCAATTTGTAAGCCACAAGAGGGCAGGGCCTGCATATGCCTGTCACTTGCCAGGATTTCATATTTAAATAAATGGTATAGGTCAACTAAAACTCTTGCCAACTCTCATATGTAATTTTGATGTTACTCAATGAGGTTGGCTGGTAGTGATTATTTCAATGTGGTGGTTTTCCTAGAACACAGCATAAAACAATTTTGTTGTTTGAATATTTTAGGTGGGTGGTATCTTTTACTTTAACATTCTCCACTTCAATGTGCTTTAAAGTCTCCCTCTTGTATTCTAGGCTTGAGTCTGTTTTACTATTTTCTGGTATTCCCTTCTTCCAAGTCCTTAAGTGTTATTGCCTGTCCTCACTCATCTTCCATTGGGTTGGCCAAAAAGTTCATTTGGATTTTTCTGTAATACGGCTCTGGTAGTGCTTATTTGTCTTTAAGTTCATTCAAAACAATTTTGTTAGATTCTATAGTGACAGCTGTCATATCAACGTGCATTTTATTTTCTTAAAGATTTTATTTTTAGAGAGAAGGGAAGGGAGGGAAAAAGATGGTTCGGGAGGAAGAGAGGGTAGAGAAACATCAATATGTGGTTACATCTCACATGCTCCGCCTACTGGCCTGCAACCCAGGCATGTGCCCCGACTGGGTATTGAACCCGTGACCCTTTTGTTCACAGGCCAGTGCTCAATCCATTGAGCCACACCAGCCAAGGCTCAATGTGCATTTAAAAAAAACATCAAAATTGGTGAATTTTTATGTAGCCATTTTTAATATTGAAGATGGAAGAAAATACCCAACATTTTCAACATGTCACGCTTTATTATTTCAAGAAAGGTAAAAACACAAATGAACTGCAAAAATAACGATCTGTGCAGCGTATAGAGAAGGTGCCATGACTGATCGAACAGGTCAAAACTGGTTTGCAAAGTTTCATGCTGAGATTTCTCACTGGACGATGCTCCACAGTGGGGTAGACTAGCTGAAGTTGATAGCAATCAAATTGCAATAATTGAGATCAACATTCTATCACGCAGAACATGCTGAAAATATGCAAATCAATAAAGCTACTGGTGAAAATGAAAAATGTCTGTTATTTTATGGAAAAAACTAAACGGTTTTGACCAACCCAGTATGTACCTCATCTCTTTACTGATCTTATTCAGCTCTGTAGCTGTAAAGACTGTCTTTAGAGTGATACTAATCTCTCTCCAACGTATGGCTAGCCCTATCCTTTTTTCCAGGCTTTCATGCGTGCTTCAGAGGTATGAGTTTCTAGTCACCTGCTGGTCACCTCCATCTAAGCCACTAGTAGCCACTATTTACTGAGCTTTCAGTAGGTGTTGGGCATTGTACAATACACTCATTTCCTTTAGTATTTTACTCAAAGGTGTGGCAATGTCACCTTTTTAACATTTTTATTTCTCTATTTTTAAATAGAGGGGGAAGGAGAGAAGGAGAGAAACACTGATCTGTTGCCTCTTGTATGCCCCCAACAATGCACCAAACCCACAACCCAGGCATGTGCCCTGACCCGGAAAGGAACTGGCAATCTTTCGCTTTGTGGGATGACACCCAACCGAGCCACACCAGTCATGGCAGTGTACCCTTTTTATAGATGAGATCATAGCCAGGCCATGTAAAGCCAGGACTTGAACTATTTTCATTTTCCTTGCCATCAGCCATTACTAATGTTTTTACAAAGCATACTAACAATTTGCAAACAATAGGGGAAAAAGAGGCCTGTTAATAAAGGTGTGGTTCAAGGGGTAGAGCAGGGTCAGAATCCCTAAGATGCCATGAAGATGTTAAAACACTGCATTAGAGGTGATGTTACAGTGATTGAATAGGCAAGGACAGTGTGTGGATATTTCCTTGATTTGGCTAGTTCTTTACAGTTCCTCTCATTTGATGCTTCTGATGCTCTACCAAAGGCAGAGAACTTAGCATAACCTGAAATCAGATGATATGAACTTACTCATACATTAAAAACTTGAGGATTTGTCCCAAAATGCCTGTTGTCACTATTCTCAAGGAATTTATCATCTGGCTGAGGCAGGAAAGGAACATAATCTAATGAATTTAAGAGTTGGGATATTACTAATCCCACTTATCCTGCAAATACTGATGTAGTTAAGTTTACACGCACTTCCTTAAATTTAACACAGGGTCTAATAACTTGGTTTTACAAGTGAGGAAACAAATTAACATTAAATTGGCTTGCCTGGGGTCAGGATTAGAGTCAAGGGCTAGAATTAAGCATTCTTAAGGTCACAGGCCAATGCTCGTTATAATTTACCACACTTTTCCCTGAAGGGAAGAAGGAAGTAGCAACAGCCATATAGAATAATACAAAAATGTCTTACCCAAGACCAGAAATTGCCAAGGAAAAGAAATGGTTTTAAGTGCCAAGAAGGAAGAACTTGCCTGGAGTAGAACTCATCTTACTGAATTTGTAAGGATTATCTTACAGTTGGCTATTAAGTCCGTAAGCATGTGATTCATACAATTATGCACCATTCCAAGGTTAGTGTATTTCTAGTGCTCAGTATTTTGTCTGATTATACAATTGACAAGAACCTGAATGCATTATTAAAATAGTGGTTGTGGTCATACATAAAAATCCCTTCTGTCAAAGTACTTGTAAATGAATCGAAGAGTACTGCGACCTCCCCACAAATACCATTACATATAAATAATCGCATAACTAATTAATATAAAATTGCTGGGTAGAAGATGGGTGGAAAGCTTAATTCGCAAAACTTCAAGTATGGTGTTAGGCTCCGTTTTGAAGAGTGGGCAAATTCTGGGAATTAACGTTGGGAAAAAGAAAAATCACGAGTGAAGTGGGTGGGTGGGGAGGACGGATCTGATATTGCATACGTAGGCACATTCCGAAGTTTCTCAATTGTCTAAAAGATTGTAGATATGAAGAGATGACAAACAGGTCTCGGAAATAGTATTTTTGTAACGTGGGTGGACTGAAGGCAGAAGAGGCAAAGAGAAACTGAATCCAGGATTTCACAAATGTCTGAACCGGTGTCAACCACTCGATCGCAAAATTCCTGCCCTCACAGGATTTACCGAGTCGGGGGGACAGAAGCCGAACAAAATTACTGTAGGTCAACTATATGGCATATTAATAAGTGCAAAATGGAATGGAGAAAACCGGGGTGGCACGATAGTGTGTATTTCTGGTTCCAACAAAGACCTGAAGAGCGGTGGGGTACGAGTCCTGCACCACCTGGGGCATACGCGAAAGCGGCGGGACCAGCGAGTGCGGCATTACGGAACTTACAGCAGGACAAGGCCCACGGGATGCCTGGGAGGGAGAAATTCCTGGGGTGAAAAGAGCTTTCCACGCTAAGCTAAGGGGATCTCTACGAGAAGAGAACCCTTGGTCTCCGACTGCACCAAGTCCGCCGGTCGTTACCGCTTTGCGGCGAGTGGGCGGAGCTTCCGTTGCTCCGCCCGTGACCTGTACGCTGGCGGAGAGGTTAAAGGTCAAAGGTTCTAGCTAGAGCCGCCATGGCGACGCTATGTCGGACCCGTGCCGTGACTTCCAAGAGTCATTTCCTGCGCTTGTTCCTCTTTTCTCGGCCCTGTCGTGGCGCAGGCACTGAGAGTGGCTCCAGCAGCGAGAGTTCTGAGTCTACGGAGTGTAGAACGCGCCCTGGCGGCTTCGCGAGCGCCTTGGAGCGACACTCGGAGCTGAGGCGCAAGGAGGACTTTGGGCGGACGAGGGTGAGAAGCGAGTGCTGTGCCAGAGACGCGGCAGGCGGAGCAGGGAATAGGACCGAGCCCGGCGTGGGGGGGTGCGGCCTAGAGTCGGGGGCGGGTCCCGACTTAGGCGGTGGAGCTGGAAGTCGGGGCGGAGCCTGGCTTCGGAGGGTGGGGCTGAGATACTGGGGCTGGACGGGGCCCACGGGCCACTTGGAACTGGGGGCGTGGTTTCCGTTTTTCCTCCTTTTGTTGTTCACTTGTCCGGTATTTACATACTGGATCTGCAGTATCCACACTTAATGCTCGTGTCTTCTTGAGGCAGTATAAGGGCGACTCCTGGACTCGGAGGCGAATCGGACTGACACCGAAGAGGCTGGGCTCTCTGCGTGTCTGGTTTTAGACTGTAGCTCCTGTGTGGTGCTTAGTGCCTGGCATGCAAGTTTCTTTATGTTTGTTAATTCAGTGGATAGGTAAATGAGAGAATTAGTGTGTCTGTGAACTTGAGCAAAACAGTTTTACCTGTCAGGGTGCCTCACTTCTCTGTAAATTACTTTTTAAAATTCCCATCTGATTCAGGCAACACTTTTTGTAAAATACAATAGAATTAGTAGGTAAAAGAAATGGAAGAAATAGACATAAATGTAAGCCTAAAATAATTTTTAAAAATTATTAGACTCAGCATGCGTGAAATTGGATGTCTGGCAATATTAAGTCGTATGAAAACAAGCTCAGTTTCTCTTCCTGGGGACCAGTACCAAACAGTTCACAGACGAGTAGTGTCCTGGATTATACGGGGGAACAAAAGCCGCCTGGCATCCAGCACAGTGCTTGACCCTTAGAGGGCTCTCAGTATGTGTTTGCCAAATGGGTGAATGAATGAACTGTACACGTAGTGCATATTTGAACTTCAAAAACAGTTTTACAAGTGAAAATAGTACAGGTTTGAGCATATCAGCTGTAAGCTCATCCAGAATGATAATTGATTATAAGAGTAATAAGGTAAATGAAAATACTTTTGTCTTAACTTTAATGTTAATTGGAAAATTTCAGTACTTTCCTGACTTAGTATATTTGTTATGAGAAATGTGAACGGTTGTTAGGTGTCAGTAGAGATTCAACTTTGTGAAAGAAACTTCACTTTACTTTTTTTTAAAATCCTCACCCGAGGATATTTTTATTGTTTTTAGAGAGAGAGGAAGGGGGAGAGAGAGACACACATAGTTGTGAGGGAGAAATATTGAACTATTCATCGAAATATCAATAGGTTGCCTCGCGCGTGCCCGACCTGGGATGGAACTTGCAACCTAGGTATGTGCCCTGACCAGGGATCAAACCTACAGCCTTTTGATGTGTGGGACAATGCTCCAACTAAGCCACCTGGCCAGGGATTCACTTTACGTTTTGAAGTTTCTGGTGTTGTTTAATTGAAAAGTATCCTAAGGATGAATAAAGTTCATCTTTATTGTGTGCTAAGGATTTTTGAAGAAAATTAATTTTACAAAGCAATATTTGCTTACTTTAAAAATTTAAATGGCACTGAAGGTTATTATGGGAAATGTAAAAGCCCCCTTTTTTCCTCATTTTCTCAAGACTGGAGGGTATATTTTTATAAAGTGGCAACTTTCAGAGATTTTTATATATACATTTATAAATATAAGCTAAATAAGTACAAGTAATCATACTTAAAAACTCACAAATTGGTCGGTACAGTTTTGAAGTACATTATTACTGTTTTGGAGTATAAGCTCTGGATTCAGACAGTGTTGATTTCGATTATGGCTCTGTCATTGGATGTGTGTATCCACTGATTTAATTCTTACCCTTAAAATGCAGACTTATGTGTCTATATGTGCACCTCAGAAATAAGTGATATTTGGTAAGAGTGGAGCTAGTGATCCTTGAAAGGAACTTTTCTCTGCAGGTAGGAATTGAATTAAGCGCAGTTCATGAATTCCTTATCTCAGATTTCTGTGAGGCTTCTAGTTAAAAGGATGTCAAGTTTAAATGACATGAAATATACCATTGTTTTGTGTGGAGGGATACTCTCTTTCCATGCTCACTTACCCACTTTTCTTTTGCTTCATTACCTTTAACATTGGTTTATGCATCTGTCTCTTCAGCTACTTCCCCCCACCTCAACCTTGGGGTAGGGACCAAGTTCTTTTCATTTCTGTAACCAACATAACATGTATAGAGGACTAGTAAAAGATACATATTTTAAGCCTGTTACCTTCATCTCTTTAAAAAATTTTTTTTAAGTATTTTAAAACCTTTATCCCTCTTAGGTCGACAGATTTGTAGAACCTGTTAAGCCGATGGGGAGCTGTGCTATATAGCTGATCACCTATCTTATAGCCACAAGGTGGCAATAGTTGAGCAAAGAATTGGTTTTCTGCTCTATGAGTATTACTGTTTCTTAAGGGTAGAGAGTGGCATATTACTTTTCAGCACAGTGAAATAATGATATGCAAGAGTTTTTAAGGCCACACAATAGAACATTTTATTATTTTAAGATGGAGAATAATATTTTACTATTTTAGCTTATCTGTGGAGAATATTGATGTTACAAGACAGTAACAGTAAACAGTAAAACGAAACAGTAAAATGTTCGTTTTAGTGATACATTGAATAGATTTTATGCAAATATTTTTAAAACATTACGTTTCACTTTTTCATGAATATTTTCATTGGAATTTTTTATTCCAAAGTTCTGGAATATTCCAGACCACAGAATATGTAAACAGATATTTTATATTTTCAGAATACTGGGAAAACCCAAACATACAGCTTATATGATGGATTTGTTTTACTATAAGGTGGAAAAGTCTCATATTTTTAATGTAAGTTTTAAGTCTGCTAAATTAATACAGTAGTAATATCATATAGTTTTATTTAACAGTGTGCTTTCATACTAGTTTTAAATTGACAACTTTAAAAATTATACCCATATTTGAAAAATTAATATGTAAAGGAATGTTGAAATCCTTTCTGGTTTTAACCATAGTGCTTCTGGTTTTACATTAGAGAATTCTAGGAGTGTTATTTCTGAGTTAGTAATAAAAATCTTCTGAAATCTTCAGTTTCACAGTGCAATCTAACATTTTCCAAGCATGTTTAAAGGAAATGACCAGTTAAAATAAAAACAATGAAAGAGTGTGTTGAAGGAGATATAAATCTGTAGGGAAAGTAAGCTTTTATCAACACCAATAAAATGCTTATAAATAATGCTGCACCTTTCTAAAGGAAAAGATGAAAATATTCTGCATGTATTTGTTTTGTGGATGGTGATATAATTTGATTATAAGCAATCGGACTCATGGCTTCCCAAGTCAGCATTAGCTTTCACTATTTATATATCTTAAGTCTTGCTTTTGCTCAGTAATCTCTCACTCTTCTTTTAATGTGTTTGGATCTTGTTTTACTTTGTTTTTTTCTATGGTTATATTAAATTTTTCTTTTAATTACATTAAATGTTGTAACACGATTATAACTCTTAGGTTTATTTTGATTGGCATTAAATAACAGGAAATAAGGGAAATTCACATTTGAGTGGAGCCTGGTTTGTAGGGATTTGGGAATAAAATTCAACAGTGTTGATTCAGTTTAAAGCTTTGGAAACTCTGGTGTTCGCAGTGGACAAAGGATAAATGGTAGACGCCCCGTCCAGGAGTAGGGAACTCAGCAAGTCCTGCGGCCTAATTGAGACGTTGTATTCTCGCAAAAGAAGCAAGCGCACATGGAGGCAGAGAGTGTAGATCCCAGAGAAATTAAAACTTATAGTACTTTCATATAAAAACCTATGCACAAATGTTCTTTGCAGCTTTACTTGTAATAGCCCAAACTGGAAACAGCCCAGATGTCCTTCAGCTGATCAGTGGTTAGACAAACTTTGGTCCATCTGTGCGATGGAATAGTACTTAGCAATAAAGGAACAAGCAACTGATACACATCAACTTGAATTACTCTCAAGGGAATCATGCTGAGTGAAAAAAACCAGTCCCAAAGGGTTATGTATTATACCATGTGATTCCATTTGAGTAACATTCTTGAAATGACAGAATCATAGAGATAGGGAACAGATCAGTAGTTGCTAAATGTTAGGGATCAGGTGGGCAGAAGGGAGATGGAGAGCTATGAAAGAACAACACAGGGGGTGCTTGTGGTGCTGGAACTGTCCTGTAACTGGACTGTGGTGGTGAATACAGGAACCTCCACATGTGATGAAGTTGTATAAAAACTGGTGAAATCAGTTTTCTGTGTCTTACAAGATGTTACCATTGGGAGAACTGGGTAAATGGTGTAGGAGTTTTCCATGTATTGTTTCTTACAATTGAATATATATTTATAATGGTCCCAAAATAGAAAGCTTAATTTTTAAAAAAATCATTTCAGTAGTCTGTCGGGTCCAGCACTGGAAAGACCAGTGAATTCCATAAGCGTGAGCCCATTATCCCACATCATTTCCTGTAAAATGATTTCTGTGGTTAGAAGCAATGCTGTGTGGAGTACTGTAACAATGAATACGAAATTCTCTAAGTTTATGGATAATGGTTTTGGTAGAAGCTTTGTGGGCAGGGAAGGCAAATCCATATTCAGAGATTCTATTCCAGTGATAATACTCTTTTAGAATGGTTCTATGTAATCAGCCTGCCACCTGGTGGCAGGGAGTGATGTTATATTGGAAGCTTAGTACTGGTCCCTGCTCTTGGCACTTAGTCATTCAGCAGTGTTGGTAGCCAGATTAACATGGGCAAGTAGAAGTCAGCGTTTCTGAATCCGTACATAATCTCTATCCCGCAAAAATTCAGGGTCCTACCACTATGGTGATATTTCTAGTTGGCCGGCGGCTTGGGACATGTTGAGATACCCCTCTGACTCCTCAGACTGAAGCACATCCCTGCTGCCATGACCACTCTGTTCTTGAATGCATTGGTCAGGGGCAAGAGTGGCTAGGGAAAGAGGTTGACTGATGTTCACGGGACTGGTTATCTTGTCCCCTGATTATTAAGATTCCTTTCTGCTGAAGAAATCATTCACATGTGACTTATTTATTTTCTCACTCTGTATCCATTCAGAGAGCTCTATTTACATATCTTTCCCAGACCTTCTTGTCATCTGTTTTCCAATCGGGTTCCTTATAAATCCAACAAAATCATTAGTCACGTCATACAAATCAACATAAATCCATACCATAACCATGTCTCTGTCCAGGCAAAAGGATCATTTGGGCTCATTGCTCAACATCCTGCCCACTGGGAGGCTATTCCTTCACCCCTGTGTTTCAGGGCTATTGCAGCTCTGCCCTGTGAGTCACCTGGAGAGAGTCTGTCAGAGTCTCTATTCTGCATCTGTACGTGGCACAGATACTTCCAGGCACCACCACATGTGCCAGGTTGTAAAGGCCAAGCCGTAGAATAGCTTGCCTGGTGGCTTGGACCTGTTGTGGAGCCATGTCTTGTTCTGGGCCCCACTCAGAACTGGCAGCATTTTGGGTTACTTGGTAAAGTTGGAGAAGCTTGTTCAGGTAAGGTATTTGTTGCCTCCTGAATTCAGAGAGACCCACTAGAGCCCTGGCCAAGTGGGTCAGTTGGTTGGAGCATTGTCCTGTACACAAAAAAGTTGCTGGTTTGATCTCTGGTTGGGGCACATGCCCAGGATGCAGGTTCAATCCCAGGTTGGGGTGCAGAGGGGAGGCAACTGATCATGTTTCTCACATCAGTGTTTCTCTCTCTCTCCCTTCTTCTCTTTCCAAAATCAGTAAACATATCTTTGGGTAAGGATTTAAAAAGAGAGACCCACTAGACATTGAGCTTTCTTCTAGTGGTAAGAAAGGGTATCCTGACCTAGCCCAGACCACTGCCCCAAGAATTTCACCAAGGCCCAGTGTTTTTGTGGGGTTTATTTCTCACCCTCTGGCATACACACCTTACCATGTGTCTAGAGTAGTTGTAGTTTTCTCATTCCATGTTCAATCAGCATGTTGTCTGGTGGAATGGAGTGGCCATCAGTGTCCTTGTAGATGAGATTGCGACATACAGCTGGAGAATTCATGTAACCCTGAGATATATAGTTATTACTAGTAGGTCTAGGAAAAGAAAGCATTTATTAGATCAGCTATTGACTACCAGGGCTGGGGGGATATTTGATTTGCTCTAACCATGAAATCACATCTGGAATAACAGCTCCAATTGGAGTTGTCACTTGATTAATTTTATGATAATGAATTGTTCTTCTATAAGAACATCTGTTTTCTTAAGGACCACATAAGCAAGAGTATGGGGATGTGGTGGGAATCCCCACGCTGCATCTTCACATCCTTGATGGTGGCACTAATTGCTGCAGTGCCTCCAGGAATGCAGCGTTGCCTTCGATTTACTTGTTTGGTAGGCAAGGGTATTCAAGTGTCTTCCACTTGGCTTTTCCTACCTCAGTAACCCTCACTCCATAGATAAAGGCACAGCCTTTCTGTTTTCTTCTTCATATATGCCCCTTATTTGACTTCAGCATGACAGTGATAACTTTACCAGCACTTCGGCAGCACGATTTTCCTGTTTCATATATCCTAACCCCTTCATTTCCAGTTTCCTTCATTTGCAGATACAGTGGGTTAGCCAAAAAGTTCATTTGGTTTTTCCATAAGAGGCCTGTAGTAGCGCTTAGCTGTCTTTAACTTTATTGAAAACAATTTTGTTAGATTGTATAGTGACAACTGTCATATCGGCATGCATTTTAAAAAAATAATCAAAATCAGTGAATTTTTGTAGCCATTTTAATATTGAAGATGGAAGAAAATATCCAACATTTTCAACATGTTATGCTTTATTATTTTAAGAAAGGTGAAAGTGCAACTGAAGCACAAAAAAAAAGATTTATGCAGTGTATGGAGAAGGTACTATGACTGATCAAACGTGTCAAAAGTGGCTTGCAAAGTTTTGTGATGTAGATTTCTCGCTGGATGATGCTCCACTGTCAGGTAGACCAGTTGAATTTGATAGTGATCAAATTAAGACATTAATTGAGAACAATCAACATTATACTACACGGGAGATAGCTGACATACTCAAAATATCCAAATCAATGAAGTTATTAGTGAAAATGAAAAATGTGTCTTTTTTTACAGAAAAAACCGTACGGACTTTTTAGCCAACCCAATACCATAATTTCTATATCATTATCGCTTGGAATGATCTTATCTTTAGGTTCTCAAACTCCTGAGCCCTTTCTTGGACCACAGTTTGCCCTCATCATGTTCTCCAGTTCCCTGATTACACCTTTATCTACCAGTCTATCCACCTTTTTTCTGGATCTCCATCCCTTCATACTGAGCCTGGACCACTTGATAACCATTCTAGCCTCCTGGAATCTCACCTCTTACTCTTTTGGCCAGCCCCCCTTCATGTACTCACATTGCTCTGCACCTGGTCCCCTGGGTGATATGGGGTCCAGTTAGCCCAGGGTTTTTCAACCTTGCCACAAGTGACATTTTGGACTAGATAATTCTCTGTTGTGGGGACTATCTGTGCCTTGAAGGATGTTTAACAGCATCCCTAACTGCTATCCAGTAGGTTCCAGTAGCAGCCACAGTCATCACAATTAAATGTGTCTCCAGACATTGTCATTTTTAACTACCAGGTTTGTCACTAAAACTTGGTGGTGACTGGGTCCATAAGAAATTGATTAATTTTTTAAAGCTACATTTTTTAGGTAGTGTTGGAGAGCTGTATACTTATTAACTCCTCACAGCAATCCTATAAATATGTATAATTATTCACCCATTTTATAGACAAGCGAACAGTAGCACTGAGAGTCTGAGGGCACTGCCCCGGCCTCAGAGCCAGGATTGGATCCCTGTGGTTACCCTGCGGAGCCCTCCAGTGGGAGCCCTCCTGTTTTAGTCCTTACTAATTGTTCATACCTAGTCAAATAGCTGTCATTTTGATTCTTTTCTTTTGTGCTTGGATAAGAGACGTATTGCTCCATAACCAGCCATCCCAAACTTAATTCTTCTCTAGACAATTTATTCAATTATTTTTTAGAGCAGAAAGAAAAAAACATTGAATGTTATTAATTTGCCAGGGTACTAAGTACCTTATTACTAAATGCCCTACTACCAGGTATTTTGTGCTTGACAGAAAATTGACTGCCCTGCTTATATTCTTTTCATTATTCCCCTTGTTTTCAGCCCCTCTTCTCATTCTGGCTCTGTGATTCCCGTAGGACTGAGTCCTCCACCTTTCTTCAGAAGGGACTGATTGCTTCTCACAGCGTCATCCTTCCACATGTATTTTAGCTGCAGCTGCCCTCCTTCAGCTTTATTAATTGCCACTCTTCCACATGCTCTGTCCACTCGAGTGTTGGGAAATGTCTTGTATGTTTTTTGTCTCCATTCTGTTCTCTTCAATATTGAGGGTTTCTAATTTTTTCATTCATTCTTTACCATCGTTTAATAGGACTTCGAGAGAGAGGTAAATGTAAGACTCACTCTGCCATCTTGAGTGACTAACCCATTTATTTTTAATAAAAGAACATTGTTATGAGAAAATTGTTAACTTATGGGTTAGGGTTGAGGAAACAGAAGGGGTGTTACCGTACAGTTAATAGAAGAGAGTCATTTTAAAAGTACTTGTTGGAGAAGATGCACATAGAAATTTTTTTCTCGCTAGCTAACATGAAGTAAAATACACACACCATTTCATTATTTTTGTTGTTACTGTTTGTGAAAGCAAGCTGGGTAGGATTTGTCTTCCATTTTTAATGTTTGTTACTTTATAAAGTCCTTTTTCTATTTTAGAATATTTAAGAATTCCTACTATTAAAATTATAGGTATCCAATTCTTTGATTTACAGATGGGAAGACAGAGTCCAAGAGAGGTTAAATGACTTACTCAAGATTTTTTTAGCTATTTAATGGCTGAGTTGGTCACAGAACTTAGGTTTCCTAAGTATTTCTGTATTTTTGCTGTACTGTTTCCTCTTTTTAAGTTTTTATATAATGTTCCTATTTTCGATCTCCTGAGGCAACTTGTATTTAAGAGTCACCGTTGAGTACATCATGCAGCTTTGAGTATTAGGTATGGTGCTCATGTGTAAAATGAGGTAGTTGGGCTAGTTGATATCTTATTTCCTTTAGAATGAATAGTCTCTGATCCCAGGCTGTATATTAAATGCTCTCATATGCATGATAGTGACAATGTATATGTGCTAAATATATATATAAACTTTAAATGTAATAGTTTTTGTGTTCTAGATTTTCTATAGTAAATAATATAAAGAATTATAGTCCTATACAGACATTATCACAGTTAGCATTTGATACTTTTCTTTAAAGGGATTATATCTCTATACAGTATCACTGTAAACCTCTGTGTAAATTTATGAAAGTGTCTGTACGAACACGTGCACTTTTATTTTTAACTACCTACCAGATAGCCAGTGTTCCCTTAAATTTGTGGGTCTCACAACCCAGTATGTGGAAAGCTAACTTGCCTTCTTACTTCTTCAGCGCTGCTGTTGTGCCTTGCCCATGACTCCCCATCTCCCTTACTCTCTACAGCCAATTGGAGATCAAGACCTTGCTGTACTGCGTGGTAAATAGATCTGTATCCTTTCTGTATTCCTATGGCTACAACTTCGGTGTAGGCCCTTTTATCATTTCCTTCCTACCTAATTAGAGGAGTTTCTCAACAGTTTAAACTCTTTTTATTTTTTCCCCTCTCTGGTCCATCTTGCAAACTTTTTAAGTCTTGAAGTTTTTAAGTCTTTTTAAAACAAGTAACAAATAGTCACCCCATTAAAACAAAACCTCTTTTGATTCTCCACTGCTTGTAGGATAATATCTAACCCCCTTAGCCTGTGGTGTAGCACTCTTTGCAACCTAAGTGAGCATAGCAATTGTTTTTAAAAACTTTTTGGACCCTATTCTCTGTTGTCATGTTTGTTTAACTCTGCATTCCCGTACCATTTCACAGATTTTTATATCAAGGCTAGACCAGAACTTGGTGCATGACAGGCAGTCAATATTCAACACATATTTGATGAATGAATGAATCAAAGTTGTACTGTTCCCTCTACCTGTTATCCTTTTATATTTCTACGTTCAACCTGGAGAGTCCTATTCAGCTTTCAGTCTTCAACGAGGAAAAAAAAGTACAGCAGGCTCTGGCTCAGTGGTTCAGTTGGTTGGAGGGTTACCTCATGCACGAAAAGGCTGTGGGTTTGATCCCCAGTCAGGGCACATACCTAGTTTTTGTGTTCTATCCCTGGCTGGGGTACGTAAGGGAGGCAACCAATCAATGTTTCTCTCACACCGATGTTTCTGTCTGTCTGTGTCTCTCTCTTGCCCTCTCTCTCCTTCCTCTCTCTCTAGATCAATAAACATATCCTGAGGTGAGGGCTTAAAAAAAATAGTGCAGCAGAATAACATGAATACTTAGAAAATCTGAACTCTATGATCAGTTCTTTTTTTTTTTTCTGTGTTTTATTTAAATCTCTCTTTAATTGGCACTATCCCCCGATCTTTAGCAACCCTGAAATAGACCCAGTGGAAATTAGTTTGGGAATTATTTGGTGTAAATATTCTCCTTTAAAGTGACAGAAATGTTTCTGTTTACTTGTTCTCAATTTTCTTATATTTTACAGGAATTTCACATGCAGCTTATTTCAATTTAGAGAAGGTAGAATAGACAAACTCCTATCAGTTCCAGTTTTGGGAGTTCCTGCCAACTTTGGCTAATATTATTAACAGCAGGCAACAGTTCATACCAGATAACTGGGGAGAGAACAAATTTAATAATACTTTTTTGTCAAAGATCACAATTCTCTTTACTTAAGGATTATGTTATTTCTTGTATAATTCTAGTGCATCTTGTTATCTTATGTAAGTTAACCTTCACTGCTTTAATAGCATTTACTCAGCATTTCCTGTGAGTGTCCAAAAGTAGTTACAGTGGCAAATATGACATTTTTTCCCACTATTTAAAAAGTTAGATTTTATAGGACCAGAAAATGAACAGTCTAGGAAACTAGACTTTTTAGTGTTCATTGCTTTTGGTATTCTTACTGAAAACTGTAAAGAAAGCTAGAGATATATGCTGAGATGACAGCCGTTAGATGTTCCCTACAGAGGGCGAGAACCTAGTGTGACAGAATGGTTCCTCTCTAAAGGCTTCCCCATAGAGGGAGTTCTCTGCTGATGAGGCCAGATGAGACCGAGGGTGGCCCAGGACACAAGGACTATCACCTCATCTCTACTGGAGACCACTTTCTTTTTTTTTTTTTTAATTATATTTTATTGATTATGCTGTTACAGTTGTCTCAGTTTTTCTCTCCTTGCCCCCTCCCCCACCTCAGGCAATCCCCATACCTTTGTTCACGTTCATGGGTCATATGTATAAGTTACTTGCCTGTTCCATTTCCTGGACTGTACTTTACATCCCATGGCTATTCTGTGACTACCAATTTGGACTTCTTAATCCCCTCACCTCTTCACCCATTCCTCCTAACCCCCTCCTATCTACCAACCCATCAAAATGCTGTCCATATCTGAGTCTGTCTCTGTTCTTGTTTGCTCAGTTTGTTTTTTTGATTCCATTGTTGATAGGAATGTGTTTAGTGCCATTTTATTGTTCATGGTTTTGATCTTCGTCTTTTTGTTAAATAAGCCCCTTTAACATTTCGTATAATAGTGGTTTGGTGATGATAAACTCCTTTGTTTTTTTCCTTGCCTGGGAAGCTCTTTATCTATCCTTTGACTCTAAATGATATCTTTGCCAGGTAGAGCAATCATGGCTGTAGGTCCCTTGGCAATCCCTTCTAGCCTGTAAAGTTTCTTTTGAGAAATCAGCTAACAGTCTTATGGGGACTCCCCTGTAGGTATAAAACTACTTTTCTGTTGCTGCATTTACGATTCTTTATGTTTAACCTTTGGCATTTTAATTGTGATGTGTCTTGGTCTGGACCTGTTTGCACCCATCTTGCATGGGACTCTCTGTGCTTCTTAGACTTGCATGTCTGTTTCCTTCACCAAATTAGAAAAGTTTTCTTTCATTATTTTTTCAAATAGATCTCCAATTTCTTGCTCTTCCTCTTCTCCTCCTGGTGCCCCTATGATTCGGATGTTGGAGCGCTTGAATTTGTTCCACAGGCTCCTTAAACTGTCTTTGGTTTTTTGTATTCTTTTTTCTTCTTCTTCTTCTGATTGGTTGTTTTTTATTTCCTTATGTTCCAAATCATTGATTTTATTCTTGACTTCATTCACTTTACTGTTGATTTCCTTTAAATTGTTCTTTATTTCCATTAGTGTATCCTTCATTTCTGTCTGGATCTTTTTTTATGCTGTTGAGGTCCTCACTAAGTTCCTTGAGCATCTTTATAACCAGTGTTTTGAATTCTTCATTAGATAGATTGCTCATCTCCATTTTGTTTAGTTCTTTTTTGGAGTTTGGATGTGTTCTTTCATCTGCGCCATGTTTCTTTGTCTCCTCCTTTTGGCAGCCTCCCTGTATTTGTTTCTATGTATTAGGTAGAGCTGCTATGATTCCCTGTTTGGAGCATGGTCTGATGTAGTAGGTGTCCTATAGGGTCCTGTGGCACAGCCTTTCCTTTCACCTGAGCAGGATCCTCAGGGCGCATCCTCCGTGTTCACCCTCCTCTTGTAGTTGAGCCTTGATTGCTGTTGGTAGGTCAATGGGAGGAATTTACCCTGGCCTGTTAGCTACAAGGACTGGCTGTGACCACTGACTACCAACCTCTGCCCTCCATGGAGGATCAGCTGTGCAGGGGCATGGTGGTGGTCCTCCAGCATGGTCTGTAGCTGTCCACTAGGTGCGCCAGCTCTGGGGTTTCCTGAGTGGTTCAGGCCAAAGTCACCCACCACCTAGGTTCTGCCTCAGGGCCACCCCACATGAGCTTCCTAGCAATCTGCAGATGGCTACTACTCATGTGGGGCCTAGAGGCTCCCAGGCAAAGCCAAACTGTGATCCAAGCTGGCTGCTACTAGTGCTGGGCCTGGGACCACTTAGTTAGAGGTATGGGAGCTGGGGACTCACTGAGGCTGGCTGTTGCTTGTTTGGGAGGTTTAGGAAGACATGAAGCCTGAGCTGAGACCAGCCAGTCATATGGAAAAACCACTGTTGATAGTTTGGGTGGCCCATAAGCCGGGTGGGGTGAAGCCTCAGGGATTGCTAAGGCGGAGCAAACAGTGTTAGCCAAGTTGATGGAGCCTCAGACATGGCACCAGCCTGCCCACTCTGTAGCTTTGTGCGAGGAGGGCTCAGAAATGGAACAATGGCCTCTGCCCACCTTTCTGTCTGAGAGAAAGCTCTTGCCCTGGTGCCAGACAATTCACTTCCTCCCCATATGCCACTGGTGCCTCTCAAGCAGCCACCTTGGTGCTAGAGCCCAGAAGGAGTGAGTCTGAGTTAAGTTTGTGTGTAGCCCCTTTAAGAGGAACTGCTTGGGATTCCATTAATTACTTTCATTGACTCCAACCCTGCTGGTTTTTATAGCCAGAAGTCGTGGGGGCTTATCTTTCTGGCACTGGAACCCTGGGCTGGGGGGCCTGGTTTGGGGCTTGGACTTCTCACTCCTGAGATATTTCTCCTGAATTTTTATCCACCACACATGGGTGTGGGACCAGCCCATTCTGTATCTCTGCACCTCTGCATCTCCTACCTGGATGAATGTGTTTTCTTTAATTCCGTAGTTGTCGGACGTCCATTCATCTCAGCTTCAGATAGTTCTGAGTGATGATGTTTCTATAGTTTACGTGTTATTTTGATGTGGTTATGTGAGGAGTCGAACCATGTTTGCCTACATCTCCATCTTGACTGGAAGTGCTATGATCAGTCCTTAAAGAAAGCAGTCAACTCTAAGGCACCTGTTTGAACTATGACAGCTGTATAAATTAGCTCTATAGCAACATTTTTCATAACCAGTGTTAGACATTTAGCTCCAAAATACACCTACAGGTGACAGTGTGCCTACTGTCTCTGTCCACATCAGGAGAAGAGGAACTAACAATGTTGGTTGTCAACATGGATTGTGGGAGTTGCTTTGCTGCATTTATTATTTTTAGAAGCCATTTGACAAGTAAATGAGGAATTCAGAGAGGGTTCTACACTGCGATTTTTTGGAGGAGGGCCTTGTCCGATTATCTGATATAGTTTACAAAAAGTACAGTGAGCATACTATTGAAAAGCAAATTCAGGTGTTAATCCTGGGGTCACCAGAATAGAGAGCTCAGAAATAGACCCATAATACATTGTGAGTTAATTTATGACAAAGGAGCCAAGAATATGTAATGGGGAAAGGATAATGTCTCTAATAAATAACGTTTGGAAAACTGGAGAGCTACATGCAAAAGAATGAAACTGGACCACTACCTTTCACCATAAACAAAAATTACCTCAAAATGGATTAAAGAGTTGAATGTAAGACCAAACACCATAAAAGTCCTGGAAGAAGATAGGTGGTAAGCTCCTTGACATCAGTCTTAGCGATGACTTTTTTAATCTCACACCAAAAACTAAAGCAACAAAAGCAAAAATAAACGAGCGGGACTACATCAAATTCCTAAGCTTCTTGTGGCAAAGGAAACCATCAACATAATAAAAAGGCAACCTATTGAGTGGCAGAAAATATTTGCAAATCATATACCTATAAGGGGTCAATGTCTAAAATATACGAAGAGCTCATACAACTCAACAGGAAAAAAAAACCCTAAAACCACCTGATTTAAAAAGTGGACAGAAGGTCTAGACATTTTTCCAAAGAAGGCATGTGGATGGCCAACAAGTACATACGAAGTTGCTCAACATCACTAATCATCAGGAAAATGCATATCAAAATTACAATAACACCTCATACCTGTTAGAATGACTATTTTCAGAAAGACAAGAAATAACAAGTGTTGGTGAAAACGTGGAGAAGAGGGAACCTTTGTGCACTGTTGGTGGGATTGCAAATGGTTACAGTCACTATGGAAAACAGTTAGGAGTTTCCTCAAAAAATTAAAAACAGATCTGTCCTATGACCCAGCAATTTCACTTATGTGAGTTTGTCCAAAGAAAATGGAAATACTAACCTGTAATGGTATATGCACCCCCATGTTCATTGCAGCATTAGTTACAGTAGCCAAGTGTCCATAAATTATTTGGCCATTAAAAAGAAGGAAATCTTATAATTTGTGGTAACATGGATGGACCTAGAGAGCATTGTGCCAGGTGAAGCAATTCAGAGAGAGAAAAACAAATAAAGTGATTTCACTTGTGTGTGAAATCCAAACAGACAGATAAACTAAACCCCAAATTCAACAACAACGAAACCCAAACTCATAGATAACGGAGAACAGATTGGTAGTTGCCAGAGGTGGGGGGTGAGGAAGGAGGGCAAATGGATGAAGAGGTCAAAAGGTATAAACTGTCAGTTAAATAATGGGATGTCATTTATAGCGTGTTGATTTATAGTTCAAACTGTATTGCATATTTGAAAGTCTCTACGAGAATAGATCTCAAAAGTTCTCATCACAAGAAAAAAATTAGTGACTGTGAATGGTGATGGATGTTAACTAGACTTATTGTGGTAATCATTTCGTAGTGTGTACAACATTCAAATCATTATGTTGTACACCCGAAACTAATATAATAATACATGTCAATTATACCTCAATAAAAATAATTATTCATAATTTTGTAAAGTTGATAATGTAATATATATTCACAACAGATTTACTAAAAATCTCAAAATATCTTTTAAAATATTATTTGAGAACACTCAATTATTTTCTGAAACTTAGGGGGAAATACCATGTACTGTCATACTAATCTTAGCCCAAGCATCACTTCACAGTTATAAAGGAGATTATGTTATTTTAGGAGCAGACCCTAGTGATGGCCAAATTAATTTCAATAAATGTTTAACTATTGGATTTACTACTGGATCTTCCTGTTATCTAAAGCTCTTTTATTTAGACCATGGCTTCAATTGAAAGTCTTGAAAAGGCAAAACCATGGAGGAAGGGACTGGGGGTGTGGGAGGAGGAGCAGAGGGAGGAGCTGTCAGCCACAGGGGAGGGGTAATGTGAAATCAGATCACAGGGCAAAGTGGGAGGAACCCTGGCCAATTGTGAGTAGGACGAAAGCTTCAAGCTAATAAGTTCTATGCTTTTCCCATGAGCAGTGCTCTTCTTAGCTACTCTGGTGGCAGCTGCCGTGGATGACTTGGGCTCCCAGCAGAGGATCATAGTAGCTGCTGTTGTCACTGGTCACTTCCTTTGCACGACCTGTAGAGGACAGTTCCATAGCTATGTTTGTGTTGAGCCTATAGAATGTGTTTCATCCTTGACTTTTCAATAAAGAACTATTTTTTTTAATGCTTAAGAACTGTTAATATTATACCGTGTGGAGTTATAAAACTAGTACTATGGCTCAAAGTATAATATTCCTGGCTACCTGTAGCTGTACTTGGCATCTAAGTCTACTGACTTGTCTTTGGATTGGATTGACCCTTATGTACTGAGGACTCCTTCCCAGTGTGTTTCAACCCAATGAAGCAAACCCATCACTGCACCCCCTCCAACCTCTAAGGAACTTAGCATCTGCCAAACACATTTGGACTTTTTTTTTTTTTTTTTTTGAGGCAAAGGTCATAAACTTTTTGGTCCATGGGCCAAAATGTGTTTTCCAGATATATGAAATGAAAAACTTCTTTTCAGTATCTAAACATTTAAAAATTGGAAATTTTACATTAACATATGGATTTCTAGCTTTTCTTGGGAAAATCAAAAGATGTGGCAACACTGGACTAGTTGCAGCTGGAGATGAGTAGTGGCTGTACCTTAAACTGGCACGTGCTCATCTGCTTACCAAACCCCAAGTGGCATGTATTTGAGTTTGTCATCCTGGGGGTACTGCATGCATTAACATTTAGTCAGAAATATAGTTTTGAGTTTTTAATTATACTATCAAACTCTTAATAATTCTCTCTTGAAAAACAAATGTAAAGCTCATCCCAAATACAGGATGTGTGTAGTTGGATCAAATTGTTAATATTCTTTAATTAACTCTCTCAAATAAAACTCAGGACTTTTCTTGGTTTGAGGGAAGGTATACATACATCACATCCTATACAAATTAAAGATGAATCAAAGGCACAAATGTGCACTCTTGGAAAAAATATTGTAAGTTTTTAAAAAAGTAATCAACCTGCATTATTCTTTCGGTCATACCTGAAGTAAATTCAATATGTAAAACAACCCCCAGAAATAAGCAGCACAAAGCAATTAAACAAGCTGTTTTTCCTTTGAAGAAAATTATAACAAGGTCAAACCATTTAAAATATTACATCATGAATTCATGTTCAGCCTGCTCATTAAAGGACATTTTTATCTAAATGTGTTAAAGTTGTATTAAAAGAATAGCTACTCTCACTAAGCCTGAATTTGGGGACATTTTTTTGCAGATGGTCAGTACTAGGAATAAAATCCATTGCCTTCTGCATGTGCTCAGACTTCCCCTCCTTCCCTGTGGCGGGGGCGGTTGTCAAAGACCACTCCTAACCCAGCTCACATTCCAGATTCCATGCTATCCCTTACCAAGTGCAAATGCCTGCTTTTTTCTGGCTCCTCTTCACAAAGGAAAGGAAGAAAAAGGAAGTTGAAGAACATACCTGGCTTTTTAAAGCAAAACTCTATGTAATTATTTTTGATTATTGCTACAAAATGTAAATATATAGCAAATGGACTTCTTAAATTTTTTCCTGTAGACTTTATTAAATCTACCATATTATACCTTTATATTGAATTATATGCATATAAATGTCTCTTTTCATACTTAGGGCTCTCTGAAAAATGTGGAATCCTTTGCATCTATGCTGAGACATTCTCCTCTCACACAGATGGGCCCTGCCAAGGATAAAGTAGTCATTGGACGCATCATTCATATTGTGGAGAAGGATCTTTATATAGATTTTGGCGGCAAGTTTCATTGTGTGTGTAAAAGACCAGAAGTGGATGGAGAGTAAGTAGAATCATTTCCAGGTACTTTAAAAGTGTCCACAAAAGTTGAGATACCTCAAAAGTATTATTGGACTTTAACTGGTGATTTTTGAAAAGACAGGAAATAAGCTTATATCTCTTTATAATGCTAGTTAGTCAGGTTAGGGCAGATTCATGTTTTCTCAGAGCAGAATAGTTTTGGGGAAGAGTTGAATATTCATGCTTTTTTTCCCCAAATGATAACCAGCAACCAAGGCTTATGCCCTATTGTTCTCTGGTTCTACAGTCTAATAGTTATTTCTAAAGTATGCTGAAAGGAGTAGTTCACTTTAGCCAGGATTGAACCTGAAAGGTCAGCCACTTCCTTCCCTCCTACCTGTGCATACACCTACCCTGATGGCTATGTCCACAGATAGTTTTTTTCTGAGAAAAACTTTCCAACTTAGCAAATTCATTGTTGTCCAGTTTTCAGTTTATCATGGAAAGAAGGGTTATACTCCTCACAGAGTATTTATTAAATCTCTTGATTGCCACGTATAGAAATGCTTAGGTTCTTTTCAAAAACCTTCTGGATCTCTAAGTAACTACCTGTTACTTAGCTTTGAAATTATGCTGATTTGATGCTTTCTACAATATTCTTAATTTCTGTTTCAGTTACTTTGCCTTTCTGCCTGTATCCAAAACAAAATTTGTGGGTGGGAAATACTTTATACAAACCTTACCTCTTGTCTTTATCTTTGGTGGAAGGATGATAACACCAATTTGGAAGCTCATGAGATCCAGGTGGGACTCTGGTTTTCCCCTTTTCATACCTAGAGAATATGACTGACCAGGAAGAGCAGCTTCTTGGGCGGGATACGTGTTTGCTCTCTACTGTCATGATGTCAGGCCTCTAACCGAGCAGATTCTGGGAGAGTTAAGTCTCAGTAATGGCAGATTCCTGCTTTGATACATTTATTTAAGTGACTCTAAATAAGATGTAGGTATTTATATAATTTGTTGTTTATTCATCAACCTAGTCTTTTTTTAATCCCTTTTAGGAACCATTTTTCCTCTTTATTTAGACTTGTGCATACTTGAATTTATTCTACTGTAGGATAACTTAAAGATTAATTAAATGCAATGAAAAATAACTCAAGCTTAATAAAATACCCAGGTTAGCAAAATGTTTTAATTGTTTCATTATTGCTTTCAATAAGTTCAATGTCATTTCAAACTCGGAGTAACTGATAAGAATCAGAAATCATTTTGGTTAACTGAATATCCTAATTAGTAAAGTTACACCTTGTTAATAAGTTCTGTAACTTTTTTTGTTTCATATTAGTTTTTGCTTATAGTTTGAAGAAACAGTTTTCAACCTTTACCTCTAGAAGCTCTAGAACTATGCAGACAAGCTTCCGAGATTGCTCTGGGGGTGTAAGGGAAGTTAGGCCGTAATTTCAGAGCAACTCAGTGTTCATTGTTTAAAGTGTATGAGGGGAGTGGTGGTGAATATTTATACTACAAAAAAGTAAAAATGTTTGAAAACATTTTTTAAAAGAAAAATTAGTTCTAGAAATACACTACATTAATTATAACATTCAGAATATAATATTTAAGCATGATCAGTGGTATTGTGATCTAGTTAGAATGAACTGCAAAATAAAAATATTATAAGTAAATTTAGAGATTTTGGAGGTGTGAATGGGGCCTAATTCTTATAGCACCAACTTCAAAAGTTATAACCATTATATTTTTCTTTCATATCACCTTATGACTTGAAATCAGAAATAAGATTGTAACAAATCAGAAGGACTCTGGCACTAACTTCTGGTAACTTATCGTTGAATCAACTGATTTACTAAATTAATTGATACTGTGTTCTCTTCTGTAAAACCCACTGACTGATACCAGCACTACATGGACAATTAGAAAGTGGTTGTCCTCTACTAGACCTGGGGACTTTTGCTTCTTCCAGTTGAGTTATATGTTTAGCAAAAGCTAGTTTTGTTTGTTCCAAAAACCTGTTTATATTCTTGTTAAATAATTTATTTGATTATTGTATAAACTAATAAAGTATGAGTACAGAAAGGGTGTTTGTTCTTATGAAAAATAATTAGACTCCATAAAGGATTGATTTTGTTTTTAAACAAAATTGTTACTGAATTAGTTTTAGCAAGTAAACCTTGCTAAAAAGGGTGGGAGGGATCATAAAAATCTGGAAGAAATTGCTTTCCGAATGTCCTTCTGTTCCTGTTTTACTTTGAAGTCACTGACCCTGGCCATTATAGACATTACAGTGAGGTATTGTTTTGTAAGGAGATGAGTGCCAAGCTCCAGAGAGTGGACATCTACTCAGTGAGAAGGTCAGGCCCTATATCAGAATATTTGTGTTAATTACTAAGTTAATGTCTTTACAGTATATGTGTATACTTTTAAAATGAGTCCTCATTTTAACCTACTTTTCCATGAACTGACCTATGAGTCAGAGAGCTTGTACTATGACTTAAAAATGTACTGTGCCCATCATGTGAAACTGTCCGCCCTTTTCTTTAGTCATGTTTTTCTTGTCATTAATACAGCACACGATTTCCCCAAATTTGTCCTAGTATGCATTAAGATCCTTTTCCATATCCCATCTGATAATCATAATAGCTAGGTTTTTAAAAACCTACATTGGCACTTTATGTATATTGTCTGATTTGTTTCTCATAAGGAGCATAGAAAGTAGATGCTATTATCCCAATTTACCAAATGAAGCAAATGTATCTCCGAGCATAAATAAAGTGTTCCAGTCACACAACTGGACATTACCAAAGCATGGACTCAGACCCAGAGCTGTGTGTACCCAAAACCGGTGAATGTCCTTTTCACTCTGGTAATGCTGTTCTCTAAATCCTGCAATATAGAGTTATTAGTGTATCATAAAAATTTCCTAAAATAGTCTCTCATATGAATCAGTTTTATACCAGGGACCCTGAAGGCATGTGGTAGTGAAGCTCTGTGGAGGCCTGTTAAAGAATGGTAGCTCACTTATTATAATGTTCTTAGTTATGGTGTCCATGGTTATGACACATCATGGCCCTTGGTATGGTGTCCATAGTGTGTTTGGATAGTGTTACCGCCAATAAGCTAATGATCAGCAGTTCCAGGTTTCATTTCAGAATGGATATGTTATAATTATAGTCCTATCAGTGGTTACTAGAACTGGTTAATGTCTGACAATGATTAGTAGCTTAGAGTTAGCATCCCTGCTGTTATTTGGGAAGGCTATATTTCAAAACCACGTATTTTACAAATAGCAAGTTGACTCTTTATAGATGTAATACTTTTAATTCTTTGATTGATTCTTTTAATAAAATGTCATCCACTGTCTTTGAACCTTGTTAAACCTAAAGTACGTGGGCTCTTTTTGTTTTTGATGACCTAGGTCATAATTATAAACATTAATTTCATCATTGTATCATAGTTCAAATATATAGAATTATTGCTCCTGAACCACATAACCCCCTAGTTATGTAGTTTTTGTGTTTCACCTTTGGCTGTCATCTTTTTCTGCTGTTGATCCTGTGTTTGCATTTTTAGCTTACACCTCTTAATTTCTTCTTTTAATATTCTGATGCCTAGGAAATTGGTTACCAAATTTATTATGCTTAAAATAAGAACAACTAGTGTTTGAATAAAAATCTTGCAGCCTCTTCTCTAGGTAAGTATATGTACTTTAGTACATGGACTTAAGCATGTATTTTGACAGCTCCAGCAGTGCCCTGCTTAATTCTTACTGGGTTCTGTGGAGACTTGATGTCACCAGATAACTGACTTCCTGATAAGTGAAGTGTAGCCATGTTGGAATTTTGCCTGTGTTGACTGCCTGTTCACTGATGCCCTTAATAGGATTGGTCACATATCACAACAGTGTTTGTTGAATCAATCAGGTGCTGAGTGTCTTGGACATGAACAGTTATTGTAGTTGAGACCTTAACACCTCCAGCCGGAGCAGTAGTGAAAATAAGATGGCATTACTGGATATCAAGCACTGATTGAGTTGTACCATTCTTATAGTGAATCTGTAAGTAAATCAGTAAATTTCTTAAGAACCTTGTTCGCCCAAAATACTGCTTTATGGCATTGATTGGTTTGGTTGACTTAGAATGTATCTGTGATACATTTTATGAGTCTCAAGGATAAAGCTTTTGATCTGATTTTTATTTTTAAATAAACTGGGTCATGGTACATTTTCTCATGGAGTCAGCAAATATTTAATGAGCTGTTGTATGCCACCTCTGTGTGTAATGCTAGTGATATGCAGATTGAAGACAATCCCTGCTCTCAGGGAGGTGATGATTTGGTCCTGGGGATAGAGAAGTGAACATATATAACAATGTATAGGTTCTGTTTCCTGGATTGTCTAGGAATTTGGACAAGAGGGGATCGATGAATCTGTCAGCTTGTGCCAGAATATTTCCCAGAGGAGCTAACATGGAATTGAGTTGTAAAGGGTGGGTAATAGGTAGAAGATACGAAATTGCGGGAAGTGGGAGGGAACCGCACTTGCAGAATACATAAATGAGAGAGAGCCTTGCTCTGCTGGGATCTCAAGTGGCTTTGTTGGCTTATGTTTAGGAGGAGCAATGGGAGAATGGGGAGTGGTGCAGGAGCCACGTTTCAGGGGATTTATATGCCATTCTAAAAAATGGGGCTTTATTCTGAAAGTTGGAAAGAGACATTAAAAAATTGTAGCAGGTAACATGGACCAGATTTGTGTTTCAGTGAGTGCATTCTATCAGTGGAACATTGATTAAAAGAATGAAACTGGAGTTAGGGAGACCAGTAAGGAATCTCCTGGAAAGAAATGATGAGAACATGAATTACACCTGAGGGTCAGGAAAGGAGACTTTCATTAGCAGTTTCGGAGACAGAAGGAATAGGTCTTGGTGACTGAAATTGTGAGGTAGAAGGAATGATGTTTAATTGTAGGCATGAATGACTAGGGGGAATAGTAAGCTGGGGTGTATTGGGCAAGTGGGGTATTGATACTGTAACCTGCTTCAAAAATAAGCCATGGCATCGATTGGTTTGATGCCTAGGAAATTGGTTACCAAATTTATTATATGTAAGTGTATGTACTTTAGTACATGGACTTAAACATGTATTTTGACAGCTCCAGCAATGCCCTGCTGCTCAAGTGACCCAGTTAGTTGGAGCATCATCTCGTACACTAAAAAGCCGTGGGTTTGATATTTGATCAGGGCACAAACCTAGGTTCTGGATTTGATCCCTGGTCTGGGCTCGTACAGGAGGCAACCCATCCATGTTTCTCCCTCACATCTTTCTTTCTTTCTCTCTCTCTCTCTCTCTCTCTCTCTCTCTCTCTCTCTCTCTGTCAAATCATTAAACATACCCTTGGGTGAGGATTAAAAAAAGTTAAAATGCCAAGATATAGATCAGTTTGATTCTCTCATTCCCACTCATGGTCATAATATTTCTGACCAATATTACTATCAGTTAGGGACAGTCCTCTTTTTACTGAAATATAAAATCCTTGTGGTTAAACCATGCTTTTTGGCTCAAGAACCAAATTCTCTAAATGTTTTCATAAAATTGTATTTTAATTTTGATTTTTCATGAATTGTACACATTTCTGTAAAACCTTGAAGTCCAATTTTCTAAGTAAATTCCATTTATTTATTAATGTGTTCATGAAGATTACACCTTTTAAAGCATTTTTACACTGGCATCTATCACAACACACGGGAATGACAGCTCTGAAAATCGAACCATTTCAAAACAAGTGTGATTGGCAGTTCTAAAGTAACTAGCACATGCACTGAATATAATTTGTACTTTTGTTTGACACTAAGGTGAAATAAATAAGCTAATTTCCCCATCTTTGTTTCTGTTTCAGGTTGTGTGATATATAGGGTCGCATGAATAGAGGATGGGTATTGAATGTTTCAAAAACTAAAGTTTTCAAAGCATATTTGTGGGGAAAAAGAAAAAGTAACAGTTTGAATTGTTTTTCTTTTTATTCCAGTAGATGTGGTACACAGTTGAAAAATGCTTATTTTTTCAATAGATCGTTGATTGAAAATCATTCTATTTGATTTTTCTTAACAGATATCTGATTATATTTTTAAAGATTTTAATAGTTTTCAGAGAGAGGGGAATGGAGGGAGAAAGAGAGGAAGAGAAACATCCGTGTGTGAGAGAAATATTGATAGGTCTTGCACACCTCCAACTGGGAACCTGACCTGCAACCCAGACATGTGCCCTGACTGGGAATTGAACCAGCAACATTTCAGTTTGCAGGACAACACCCAGTCCACTGAGCCACACGATTCAGAGCAGATCTCTGATTATTTTTAGGGTAAAAAAGCATCTGTTATATTTAACCTTTTAGTAAGAAACCTTAGGAATATGTATAAATTATAAATTATCATCTCAGAAATGTTCAGAGTTCATGAAACATGTAATTCTCTTTGACTAGCATTAAACTAAAAAGACAAACAAATAAACAAACAAAAAACAAAACCCCAAACTTAGTAGATACAGGGGACAGATTGGTGGTTGCCAGAGGCAGGGGGTAGGGGGCAAATGAGTGAAAGGGGTCAAAAAATAGTTATAAATTAAGTCATGGTGACTATAGTTAAAGGTACTGTATTGCATATTTGAAAGTTGTTAAGAGAGTAGATCTAAAAAGTTATCATCACAAGAAAAAATTTCTTGTGTAACTGTATGGTGACAGATGGTAACTAGATTTATTATGGTGATCATTTTGCAATATGTACAGATATCAAATCATTACATTGTACACCCGAGACTAATATAATGTTATGTGTCAATTATATATCTCTATATAAGTTTTTTAAAAAAATTAATAGCATCAGAGGTTCCCCTGTAGCATATATGCATAACAATATTTTATTGAATTGATTCATTCTATTGGATTCTGTTTGACTGATGTGCAAAGTTGATTTGCTTCTGTAGCATGTTCACATATGGACAAATATATTATTCCAGAGAGTGTATAAATTTATATGTCTAGTAAGTTTGCCTTATATGTCTTACCAGGATTATAAAGGATAAAAGTGAATCTGGAAACTACGGTGGTGGCTGTTTATTAGGGAATGCAAGCAATTAAGTGTTCCCACAAAAGCTTTGAAGCTAATATCTTAATAGGACAAAGACGAGAAAAAATCAAGGCTGAACTCCTACAATTGGTTCAAGTTCTATAATTGCCTTAAGTTCTATTGCCTTAAGAGTAGATTTAAAAAAATTAAAAGTTGTCTTAATAAAAAACATGAGTTCTTTTTTAGTTTGTAGAATTTTATATTAATTTAAATTGCCACTTGACAACATCTAGAGACTTTCAGGGAGACTTTCCCAGAATATCAGCAAGTATTTTGTAGTTTGTGATTAATAAGAACAATAATAGCTAACATTTGTTGAACACTCTGTGCTAGGTACTTTGCTAAGAAATTTGCAAGTATTGGTTTTTTAAATCTTTATTACTCTGAGGTACATACTGTTAGAATCCTTGTTTAAAAATACCAAAGAAAGAATGGCTTACAGATATGTTAGTAAACTTGCCCAAGGACAGCAGCTATGAAGTCAGAAGACCTGAGACAGTGTAGCTCTAAGTCCATATTGTTAACCACAACTTTATGCAAATCATGTACACTTCCAGGGTGTGTGTCTGTCATTTATTAATTTTCTCAGCAAATATTTATTGAGTATCCTAATTACAGTTTGCTGAAAGCAATCTAAAAAGAACTGTATACCTTCTTTAGGAGGAAAGATACAATGGAGCACAGTAATACAGGTATACATGAATAAATGCCTAAATGAATGACATGGTCAGGCATAGAAGTTTTCAAAGGAGAAGCTAGAGAAATGAAAGTTGAAATGGTTTTATAAACCAGCATAAAAAGGGCCTCCTCAAAAAAATGGAACTTGGAGTTATATTCTGAAGGCCAGGGAAGGCATGTTGGGAGATGGAGAATGACAGGATGGCAAGAGCAGCGGCATGGACTTGAGAGAGTGCTCAGTAGGATTGCATTAGTTATCTACATCTGTGTAACATACTACTCCAAAACTTGGGGGCTTAAAACAATAAACATTATCTCACACAAATGCCGTGGATCAGGAATCCAGGAGTGTCTTAGCCAGACATTCTGCCTCAGGGTTTCTTGTGAACTTCAGTCAAGATATTAGCCAGGCCCTGGCCAGGTGGCTCAACTTGTTGGAGCATCGTCCCATACACCAAAAGGTTGTGGGTTCGATCTCCAGTCAGGGCACATACCTAGGTTGTGGGTTCCATCTCTGGTCGGGGTGCATACAAGATGCAGCTGATCAGTGTTTCTCACATCAATATTTCTCTCCCCCCCCCCCACTCCCCCTCTCTCCCCCAGTGCCACCGCCACCCCCGTGCCGCCTTCTCTCACTAAAATCAATAAACCTGTCCTCAGATGAGGATAAAAAATTAAAAAATATTAGCTAGGGCTGCAGTCATCTGAAGGCTTCACCAGGTTGGAGGATTTGTTTCCAGTGTGGCTCCCAACAAGCTGGCTGTGGTCAGGAGGCCTTAGCTCCTCATCACAGTGGGCCTCTCCATTGGACTGACTGAGTGTCCATGACATAGCAGTTAGCTTCCCCCAGACCGAATGAATCATCTAAGAGAGAGCTTGGGGCAGTTGTGCTGTCTTTTATGACCAAGACACGCATTGTCACTTCTACCATATTCTATTAATTAGGGGCAAGTCACTAAGCCCAGCCCACATTCACGGGAGGTGGGGGATTAGTCTGCACCTTTTAGAAGAAAGTGTGTACAAAATATGTGTACATATTTTAAAACCACACAGTAGTCAAGTGCTCATGGCTTGGCTGAGTTTCAGTGAATAATGAAATATTTGCTTTGCTAGGCAGGCAAGGATCCTTATGAAAAATTCTGAGTTTCAGCTTAAAAAGTCCTGACAGGGTAGAGACAGAGTAGTAGTATTGGGGATTGGTGTTTTTGGACGATGATCTAGCAGAGAAGTATGAGATGGCATGGGCACAGCAAGGCCAGTTCTGAGACTGCCATGTAACCCAGGAGGGGCAAGTCAAGGGCTGGAATAGAGTGAGAAGAAATGGGAAAGGCAGCTAGGAGAGACTGTTTGGAGAAATGACTGAGGTTTCTAGCCTAGGTGACCAAAAACATAGAGGTCCCAGCAGTGGGGAGGTTGGGTAGAGTTGCTGTTCCTCAGTCTGTAGAATAATAGACTTGGAATTAGCAACTTCATATTGGGCTCTAAGTTTCTGTTATCTTCTGCCTTTATCAGCAACAAAACCAAACCAAACCAAAAACCAAAGGCAACAGCATTAGTGCAGATTTGGATTTGGGCCACATTAAGCAGGAGTGACTGATTTGAAGAAATCTTGCAGTGTTCAGGTTCAGGCATCCTGTTAGAAACTGAGGAGCTTTATTTCTCAAAGTAAAATGCAAGTGTAAAAATACTGGGTTGGCTAAAAACTTCGTTTGGTTTTTTCCATAAGGTGGCTGTAGTAGCACTTACTTGTGTTTAACTTCATTCAAAACAATTTTGTTAGATTATACTGTGACAGCTGTCATACAGCATGCATTAAAAAAAAATCAAAATTGGTGAATTTTTTTGTAGCCATTTTAACATGGAAAATGGAAGGAAATACCCAACATTTTTGGCATATTATAATTTATTATTTCAAAAAAGGTAAAAACACAACTGAAATACACACCCAAAAAGATTTGTGCAGAATATGGAGAGGGTGCTGTGACTGATCAAATGTGTCAGAAGTGGTTTGCAAGTTTGGTGCTGGAGATTTCTCCCTGGATCATGCTCCACACTCAGACCAGTTGAAGTTGATAGCAATCAAATTGAGACACTAATTGAGAACAGTCAATGTTCTTCTGCCATGCGAGAGATAGCTAACATACTCAAAATAGCGAAGTCAATAAAGTTGTTGCTGAAAATGAAAAATGTCTTTTATTTTGTGGAGAAAACCATATGAACTTTTTGGCTAATCCATTAGCAGATGGAATCCTTAGGAGTAGTGTAACCTTGCCAGGTGTATTCAGTATATGTTCTTATGCAGTTTCAACTGGAGTTCTCAGGATTCTTTCATTCATTTCTGGACTTCTGATTACTCTACTTTTTTTACTCCTAGGCCTCTTGTTCTCTCTTCTACCTCCTTATTTCTCTGTTACTGAAATCAAGTTCATCCATTAGTTTAATCCATATGAAATTGCTGGGTTTTTAAAGTAAAAAATAGTTGAATATCCGAAATTTCACATGATTCAATCTAATGCTCCCTCGATTTCCTAGTCTCTACATTTTCTCTGATCATCATCTCTAAAGAATTTGTTAAAATTTGAAATATTTTACCTATTTCTCCTTCAAACTATTGTTCTATTCCTGTGTCTCCCAAATTGCCTTTGTTTCTAAATTTCTATTTGTTTCTCAGTTCAGCCCACCTGGCCATGCTCTGCCATTATACTAATTGAAAGCACCTCTTAAATTCATCAGTGACCTTCTGGTCATCTTCCCAGCAGATTTGCCCAAGCTCTCTATAGTAGTCAACACTGTTGCTTGGATGTTCCCTTTGCTGAAATCATATCATATACTTTCATTTTCTTGGTTCTTCTTCTACTTCCCTGGTCTCTCTCTTTTTTTTTTTTCCATTCAACTAAAAGTGTTTTACAAAATTTTAGATGATAAAAATGGTAGGGAGAAGATTTCAGTAGTTTTGGGACTGTGTGGGGAAATTGAGCAGGACAAGTATCAGGAAGGACATGGGAGTGGAGGGCAAGAGGCTTGCTTCCAATTTTACTTCAGTGTGAACAGGAAAATTTCATTCACCCAAGAGTCTAAACTCTAAGCTAATGGAACCAAGAGAATTGTTTGAGCAGAAGTGTTTTGGAGTGCCCTTATTTTAAAAACCACAGCATTATCATAAATGAAAAACATTTTGCCTGCCTATAAATGACACTTATAAATGTCTCTATTTATGTGTATCCCTATTGGGTAAATTAGGGATCATTCAGGCTCAATATAGTCCTGTACTTGAAAATATGATACTTTGCTCTTAGCTTCTTTTAATTTCTTAAGAAAAGAGTTTTCCATAAATCTACTACAGTTAGATTTCTTTTAAAGTTTGAACTTGGAACCTTAACTTGGACCTAAAATAGAATGCCTTATGTTCCTTTAGAAAATGCAAAATAGCTATTAAATAGGTATCACTGAGCCCTTAATTAGTACTGATTGAGCATATTATAACTGTTCATGTGGGTTTGATACTATTGCCCATGTCATATTTTAATTTATTAAGCAAATCAGTTTTTTCTTGATGCATTTCCTTGAAAGCGCTTTCTTTTATATACAGTGCATTTTCAAAATGGGGTTATCAACTCTTTGCTATGATATATAATGGAGGGAGCTATACTTCTTTTAGTGTGGAATTTACCATTTGAAATTACTTGGCTTCCAAAACATATTGGTATGAATGTACATATTTTGAGACTCAGCATTTTTACTGGAGTTCACCTTATCTCAGAAATTCTATTTTACTTACCACCCATTGGGAGGGAGTATATTACATTCATTTTTGTATTTATTAGATATATATGCCAAATTACTTTTTAAATTTAACAGCTAAACTTTTAATCGACTTCAACATTAATTTTATTTTTCTTCTTAAAATCGAGGTGGCTCTCAGTTATTTACTAGAACGGGAATACTCAGTCCTCTTCAGTGAAGGTAATTTTATTCCTTTATAACTCCAATGGAAAACTAAGAAGAATATATCTCAGCCAATAATTGCAATCCGCTACTGTTGTGAGCTAAATACTTTTTAAATAAACTCTTTAAATCTCAAAATCTATTCTAGAAATGAAGTATCTTTTTCTAATCGAAGTTGCAGATATTTTAGTCTTCCTGTTTCCTGAATGTACTTTATTTAGAAACTTTAATTCTGAATTTAGCTTGTTTTTTAAACCAGGTGCCTTCAGCATGAATTTTTTAAGTTCTTTATTTCACTCATTTCACTGATGGAAACATCTGAAGTTTGAAGGAACATGTTCCAAAAGTAAAGCTCCGCATATGCTGGTTTGTGATGTAAGTTCTGTGTGTCCGTAACGGTGGTGATGCTGATGATGTTCGTGGCTGACAATAGCAACAACCTCTTCCTGAATTTCAGTGCTGTTATGAAATTCTCCCCCCAAAGGAATCTTAAGTCACTTTAAGAAAATTAAAATATACTATATCTTTTGGCCAAAATATTTTTAAGTATACGGCATAGTGCCTTGCAGATTCTAAGTTCATAAATATTCATTGCTTACTTTTTTGATAGGAGGCACAAAAGTATTTAGCTCACAATGTAGGGGATTGCAATTACTGTTTGAGATATACTGTTCTTAGTTTCCCATTGGTGTTATAAAGGAATAAAAGTACCTTCATTGAAGAGCATTGAATATTCCCGTTCTAGTAAATAATTGAGAGCCATCTCAATTTTAAGAAGAAGAATAAAATTAATGTTGAAATCAATGAAAATTTATTATTTTCCAAAATTGAAAACTAAGATATATGTTATCTTCATAATTGTCTAATATTATTATCATAATTATTACATATGTTACATGTTGTTGAATCAGCTCAGACTCCTGGTGACCCTGTGTACGAGTGACATCCGCAATGTCCTTTCCTCAATAGTCCTGCTCAGATGCTGCAGACTCATACTTATTGCTGCTTTTGTGGAATCAGTCTTTCTTATACTTGGTCATCTTTTCTGGCTGCCTTCTATTTTTTTCCCAACATTATTGTCTTTTCCAAAGAATCCTGGCTTCTCATTACATGCCTGAAGTGGGACAGCTTCAGTTTTGTCATTTTTGCCTCCTGTCATGTTTTAGGCTCAACTTGCTCTAGGATCCACTTGTTCGTCTTTCTAACAGCCCTATGTATTTGTCCCTCCTCCAGTAACGTATTTCAGATGAGTGAAATTTTTTCCTATTAGCCTTCTTCACTGTCCAACTTTCACATCTATACATAGTAATTGGAAATATGATGGTGTATACGATATTAGCTTGGTTTATAATGACACATCTTTGCTGTTGGTGACCTTTCCTAATTCTTCCCTTGCTGCCCTTCCAAGTCTCAACCTTCTCATGATTTCTTGGCTGCAGTCTCCGTATGAATTGACAAATGAACCAAGGTAAGCAATCTTTAACAATTTCAGTGCTTTCATTGGATGTTTAAGTTCTGTGTTTCTTCTGTAGTCATGATTTTGGTCTTCCTGATATTCAGATGTAGTCCTCCTTTGGCACTTTCTAACTTCATTTTCATTGGAAATCATTTCAACTCATTGCTACTTTCTACCAGTAAAATGGTGTGATCTTCATTTTTTACTTAAGTTACTGATATTTCTTCCACCAATTTCCAGTCCTCCTTCCTCTGAGTTTAGCCCAGGTTTTTGATTATATTCTACCTACAGATTGAACAAATTGGGAGACAAAAACATCCTGGTCTGATACCTTTGCCTCCAGGAAACCATTCTGTCTCCATATTCTCTTCCTACTGTGGCTTCCTGTCCACATAAGCTACCAACAGAACAATTAAGTCCTGAGGCACACCCAGTTCTTTCCTGGTGGACACAGTCAAAGGCTTTACTGTATACTATACAACAGACTAACCTGAAATTCTTTGGAGCACTCCAGTACCCAATGGATGTTTGCAATTTGATCTGAGTGGCCCTTGTCTTAATCAAGCTTGAACATCCAGCATTTTTGTTAGCTTTTACTATGTTGAGTCACTTTTCTAAGCATCATTGTCCCTGAAATAAGAATTTCTGAATTTGAATCCTGGTTTTGCCACATATTAATTGTGTGATCTTGAACAAGTTGCTTCACTTCATAGGAGCCTCAATTATCTTGCCTTTAAAGTGGCTGAATGAAGTAATAGTAGCACTTAGCCCAAATGATTGGTGTGAGAATTAAGTGAGGTCATCACTTTCATCATCATTATCATGAGCAGCTGACATTGCTGACCCTTCTTGACATGCCAGACAGATACTGTAGATCCATAGCTTACTATCATTATACCTACTTTACAGACGAGGAAAGTGAGCCTCAGAGAATTTGTGACTTTCCAAATCACTTAGACTTGTTTCAGTTGCACACAGAAGAAACCTTGATGACTTGTGGCTTAAACATGTAGAGACTTATTTTTCTTGCATAAGAATTTTTCTGGACGTTGGTGGCTTTTGGGATCGCTTTAGCAACTTGACAGCATCAGCACTGACTTCCTGCCTCTTGTGTTCTGGGTGCAGTAAGGTCACTGATTCTCTGGGGCAACATGTCTGTGTTCAAAGACAGGAAGAGAACAGAAGGATAGTCAGCTTCTTTGTCCTTTTGTCTGGAAAACAAAAGATTTTTTTAGAAATCTCTTCCAGACTTCAGCCTACCTTTCCTTGATTAGCCCAGTATAAGATGCCGCTCCCAGGCTGTAGGGAAGGCGCTGTTAACATTAGGAATAAACATGACCCAGCAGCTACACAGCACATGTTTCCTTCTTGAAATTTTGTATTTTTCAGAATAAAAATTATTTACCTTTTTAGGGTGGCTAAATTTTGAAGGTTATGTGCCCCTCCCTATCTTCAAATAAAAATTCAAAAGAAAACAAAAATTAGTAATTGAATGCTTTTTGTATTAGAAATGACTACTAAGATATGTTTGTTTCAGATAATTTCTGATAACATTTTTCAACTTTCTATAGCAAAGAAAACATAATACATAATCAAAGGAATGAGTTTTGCCTCTTTCCGTTCTAATTATTATGTTTTAACTCATGGGTAAATGAGTTTGTTCTTTGCTCATTTCCTAAGGGTGGCTATCCACTGATTTCATTTTCTGGAAAATAAAATTATGTCACAATTCTTGGAAACTGTTTATTTATTTATTTATTGTTTTATTTTTTCAGAGATGGGGGTGGGGTGAAGAATGGGTGAAATTAGGTCATAATCCAGATTCTCTATTCAATTCTCAAATATATAACCATAGCTTACTCTTTTATTCTGCCTTTTTTATATTTGATATAAATTATATTGAATTTTGTAGAGAAAGGATAAGATCCAGTAAGATTTTGAGCCAGGCAACATTATTTGCTCTTGTAGGCAAGGAGATTGAGGCCTGGAGAAGCTGTGAAAGTTATGCAGTATCAGTAACCCAGAGCACCACAGAACTTGGATGGGAGCCAGCCTGTTACACAGAGCATTGTGAGGATGAAATCCTGAACAGTCTGTTCACTGAGGACAGAGCTTTCTGTTTCTTTTAAAATATTAAATGACATGTTTATCAAATAAAACACGCCCCTGGTATTGCTTTTTACATTTCAACAACTTTTTGTTGCAATACTCTTTTGTAAAATAATGACGAAATATTATTAAGGATCAGCCATAGTTTATCTTAGAACGCACTTTGATTTCCATTTTACCAAATCACTTTACCAGACATGTTACCAACTAATGTTATTTAAGTTAAGCTATATTGAACCACACCATTGTCAACCATAAACTGTTACTGACTAATAAAGGGATGGTCTCTTCCCATGTTGACCTTTGTAGTCTGAATTTCAAAGTATGTCTTTTTAACTAATGACATTGCAGTATGGTCTGTAAATATTTCTGTGTGTATAGCTCTATTTTCAGGTTCATTTTTTTGAATTGGATAATTAACCGAGTAAAATGTTTCAAAGTATTTATACACCTGTCATTGTGAATATCATCAGATGCTATGCCTTTTTATGTTAAAATTTTATGGCTTAAAATGCATAAATTTGAATTTATGCAAGTATTCTTTCACATTTTTGTTTATTCTTTTGCTTACGATAAAACTATACTGCTGACTAAAACCAAACCCAGTTCTCTTGGCTTCTTCATTTTAGATTGAAATTCATTCATTTATTCTTTGTATTAATCACTGCAAAGTCAAAGCTAATATTCTTCAGTGATCAAGCCAAATTCCTAAAATTATATTATGTTGGTATATCTGTTATTAGTTTTTCTCTTTCAAATTGTACAAGTAATTCATTCCCATAAAAAAAAGCTTTGGCAAATTCCCTAAGTAGGAAAACTTTCAAACTTCCTAAATCCAATTTTGTAACTGTGTGTGGTGATGGATGTGAACTAGACTTATTGTGGCAATCATTTTAAAATACATATGTATCTCAGGTCATTATGTTGTATACCTGAAATTCATGCTCTATGTCAATTATTTCTCAATTTAAAAATATACTGCTAAAACAAACAAACAAACAAAAAATACCTTCAAATACCCAGTCATTTTGGTAAATTTCCTTCCAGTTTTTTCATCTAAACTCATGTTTTTTGTGTGGGTGGTGTTAGTCATTCTCTCTCCTGCATAGGAAGCACACCCGATAAATAGAAGTGAAGCCCCTTGCTGTCCACAATATATAGTTTTCTGCATAGTTTATAAAGTCGTTTCCAAATTGCTTACCAAAACATTGGACAATAGCTCTTTAATATTTTTATATGGTTGTAGATGCTAGATTTTCTTTTCCAAATCAGCATACTGCATTTACTTTGCCAATTGAATACCCTACCCATCATTTTCTATCTTAAAGCTAGTTTTTTTTCTTCTAATGACTGAAAATGTGTAGATATCACTGACTAGATAAATTCTGGTTTTTGAGAAAATTTAATTTGTCCTTTTTTGTGTCTTAAGATTTTTCAATATTTTAGAAATGTTTGACATGGATCTGTAGCTCATGTATAATATTTCCATATGGGCCCTGACTGGTATGGCTCAGTGAATTAAGCACTGGCCTGTGAACCAAAGGGTCGCTGGTTCGATTCCCAGTCAGGGCACATGCCTGGGTTGCAAGCCGGGTCCTTGGTGGGGTTTGTGTGCATTGATGTGTCTCTCCCTCTCTTTCTCCCTCCCTTCCCCTCTCTAAAAATAAATAAATAAAATCTTTAAAATATATGTATATTTTCATATGGTTTAAGTGAAAATAAAGGGAATATTTACTACATGGTAACTCCTTTTAAAACAGCAATTTAAAGCTGTTTTTCTGTGTTCCTAACTCTGCATCTGAATTTCATGTACTAATAGTATGTGGCTTTTAAAAAATATATTTATCAATACTTGGGCTTTTTCCTTCAGTTACCTATTAGCAGAAAATAAAGATTTTATATTCATGATCTAATTAGTTGTCACGATTTTAAAAGCAAGAACTTTCTGATGGATGGGCATGTAAAATGGTGCAGCCTCTTTGGAAAATACCTTGACAGTTCCTTAAATATTTAAACAGAGTAACCATATGACCCAGCAATTCTATTCCTACGTATATAACCAAAAGAAATCAAAACATATGCCCAGTCAAAAACTTGTACACAAGGGTTCATAGCTGTATTATTCATAACTGCCAAAAAGGGGAAACAACTCAAATGTCCACCAGCTGATGAACTACTAAACAAAATGTGTATTTGTGTAAATATTCCATACGGTGTAATATTATTTGGCCATAAAAAGTAATGAAGTACTGATAACATGGTACAATATGACCGAACCTTGAAAACATTATGCCAAGCGAAAGAAGCCTGTCACAAGGAGCTACATAGTATATGACTTCATGTATATAAACTGTCCAGAATAGGCAAAATATTTACAATACAAGTAGAAAGGGAGGATGAGGGGTAGGAGTTTTGAGGGGTGATGGCTAAGGGGTACAGTTTCTTTTTGGAGAGATAAAGGTGTTTTTAAAAACTGTAATAGATGAATCTTTAGATGGGTGAATTGTATGGTACATGAGTTATATGTTAATTTTTTTAAAAACTCTGTGTAAAAATGGCAACATAAGAGAGTTAAACTCAGTTTCTTTCCGTTCTGTTAGCTTGAGTAAATCACATCCTCTGTGTCCCTCAGTCCCATTGTCTTGTTGATTTTTTTTTTTATGAGCCTTCCCAGTCCTAAAATCTATGATTTTAATTTGGCGGGGGAGGGGAGGTGGAAATCATCTGATTACAGCTGTCAACAAATAATGCATTTAGACACACCGATTGCTCTTATTCAGTGTTTTCCTAAATTGCAGGCGTGCCGATTTAGTGGGACTAAGCCTGCTTCCCTCTTCTCCCTTATCATGGCTTCTAAAGGAAAGTGCATTGTTTGTTTATATTAAAGACAGCATTTTCCCAAAGTTGCTATACAGTGCAGTTCACCTCATTTCTTAGCCCAAACAATGCATGTGGTGCCACAGAGTCTGCTGTCAAATAGCTTCAGTTACTCCATTATAAAACATGCTAAGAGCAGCTCTTGTCACTGCAATGTTAGTCAGAGGACCTCACCAAATAACCACAGACTTTATTTATAGCAATGTATGTTTTGGATTTATAACATTTTATCTGTTATAGACATAGTGTATTATTTACTTGGTTGCTTTATAATTGTGATAGTTTCATACCACCCACTGTAGGTTGTTGTGCAGTGCTTATTCTGACCACAAATTAAGGAGTTATTTTTTGTGTGGTTCAATCATACACCAGGATTATATTGCAAGAGTTACCAGAGCCCAGGTTCTGTAAACAATTTTTTTGGAAGACGTTTTTGTGTAACAGACCAACTAGATTATTGGTACTGAAAACATTAGAGGGCAGAATTTAGATGAGCAAAACATAAATTGTTGGTCATAAAATTGTTGAACATTGTGCTATCAGATGTCAGATGAGGAATTTACCAAGTGCTTCGTGTTGGAGTATGACAGCAGTGTTTTCAATAGGACAGAGTGGTAGGAATTTTCCTCGCCCTAGAGCAGTGAATGGTTAGACTTTTTGCAGGTATTAGGCCCACGTGAAAATACAGTGAAAGCACCTTGTCTTTCTAGGCAAATGTATACAGGTCTGTTCGTGCACACATTTGCATGTAGAGGAGGCTCACAGACTCCCCTAACACACCGAGTTTGTGGACCCATGAACCTACTTAAAGACCCATGATCTGAAGGTGTGGGAGCAAGATTGGTTTTATCTTCTGGTGGTTTCTGGTGACATTTTGAAGGTGGAGCCATATGGTCCTGTCCCGATGGCAGTGTGTTTAGATGTGCTGAACTTAATTGAAAATAGAGGTTGACCTCATGATCAGCACCATAGGAATGCATCACATGTGCCTGGCTCTTTTGTTTACTGCTGTATCCAAGCATGTGCAAATATAGGTGCTCTGTAAATATTTACTGAATAAATTAAGAGGTCCAAGGAGAAGTGTGTTCTGTGGAAGAGCTGACTGGCTTCCAGTAATAGCTGCTATTTGAGAAGCAAAATAAGAAAAAATAAGAGTGTATCTAGTAATATCACAGATGCTCACTTTACATTTGAATATAAATCTAGTTTTCCCATTTACTTCTCCCCTTTCATAATCATAATTTTCCTTTTGTTGCAAATGACCAAGTTTTTCTATCACTTTGCCTTTTCCATTTCTGATATTAATTCAGTAATTAGAGAAAGAGCAGGGTTCATAAAAAGTTTTTGTAGTTTCTAGTTATTTTGAAAACCTGCAGGATTTTTTGAAATACATTTTTGACTAAAATTTTGGTTTTATAAATAATGGAAATTTTGCTCTGTGAGATTTTGTTCCAGATTTTTCAGTTCTTTCTCTGTACATTTAGAAAACAATGCCCTAAAGCTAGGCCCAATATTTTCTTATTTCTTTAAAAATGAAAGCGCTGATATTACAAATTGTTTCTGCCTGTTTAATGAATGACTTCAAAAGACAATCTAGGTCTTTTCTGTACAAATTACTTTTTTAAGAAAAATAGATTTAGTACATCATCTTCAGTTACTTTTTGAGAAGTAAATGAAAAGAAGGGATATTGTTAAATTACTTTTTTTTAGTTTTGTGCCACAGCTAAGAAAGGGAATTCTTAAATTGATCAGAAGCAAATATTTAATGACATTGCCATAGCCCAGGCAAATACTTTACTTGCATTAGGCTCACTAACCCTCACAACAGTTGTATTGGGCACATGCTATTGTTATTCCTATTTTGTAATAGAGGCAACTAAGGACACAGAGAGGTTGAATAACTTGTACAAGGCCACGTGTTCCTCACTCAGTATTTGCAGAGTCTGGATTCTGCCATCAGCAGTCTGGTTGCAGAGCCAGTACTGTTAACCAACACACTAGACTACCTCTTAAACTCTAAGTTGTGAATAAATGCTAGATTCAGTCAAGGAAGGCTTCCCAGAGGAAGTAACACGAGCCAATTCTTAAAGAATGAATAGAAGTTCTCTAAGTAGAGAAGAGGAGCAGAAGGCAGATGCGTAGATGCCCAGCAGTATAAAAAGAAAGGCTGGGCAGGGAAATGGGGAATAAGACTAGGAGGTAGGCTGGAATCAGATTGTGAATTGACTTGCATTTCATTCAGAGAGTCTGGACTTACTTTTTATTATAGGGCAGTCCCATGACACAAATCCAAAGACTGATACTGGATTGGTTACCTCAGAATCAGGCAGGGAGCTTGTTTAAAATGCAAGTTTCTAAGTCCTACTCTAGGAGATTCTGATTTAGAAAGTCAAGAGTGAGGGCCAGAAATCTAGGTGGTTCTGATGGATATAAAGGCACACTTGGGACCTATGCTAGTAGAGATTTATAAGCATAAGATGTGACAAGGACAGTATTTTTCTTTAAAATGGAAATTATTGAAGCTAGTACAAAATATATTGGAGATTGGGAGGCAGGAGATCAATTGGGAAGCTATTCCAAAAATTCAAATGGAGGGGACAGATTAGAATGATATTTTAGCATAAGAACAATAGATAAATAAGCAGGATGGAGATAGAGATAAAGATTGTGTTAGGATTATTGGCTGAGCAAACAGGTGGATAGTCATGCTTAACCTGAGTGATGAGCAAAATCATTTACCATACTAACATACTTAGTTAAATCTGTGCAGTCACGATACTATAAATAGTATATGTCAGATTATATGGCATGAGGTCAGGCAGAGTGTTTACTATAGAAAACAAAAAACCAAGATTTTTCGTACAGGCTCTAGGGAGAAAAGGCTGAGCAGTTCTGTCAGAGGACACTTTCTGTGGTAGTCAAATATAGAGAAAGTGGAGACCTGTCAGCTGTGACCCTTCAGCTTCTGGGGGCTGTGCTGGCACACAGCTGCTCTGTGCTGCACACTCTTTTGCAACTCTGTGTCTTTGTTTGAAGCCAAAATGGCACCCTATCTCCTACCCAAGGCCTCAGTCAATGCCTTCAACCTAGATTATCCAACTTGGCACCTGCTACAGTGCAAAGGCTGGTATGAAGTTTCCATCAAAAAGCAGTCACTGAAGCATAGCACTTGTTTCCTGTTTATACTGAATGCCTCTGGAAGTTTCCAGCACACTGCAGCACCTTCAGCTACCCGGACCATTCAAGCAGTGACCTGTGCACAGCTGTGTCAAAGCCATGTAGCCTTTTCCCACTGATTAGACCAGAGCAGGTACCTGATCTGAGCTGGAACCAGTCTAAGTTCCATCCCTTGGATTTTGGAATTAGGGACAAGAGAAAGAATTATTAGTCTCTCCTCATGTCTGGGGGCTTTAACTTGTAAATTCAAGGATCTTAAGCAACTATATATACCATGCAGACTGGAGAACAGAGAAAGCTGGTTTAAAGGAAGAGGGAAAGATTATGCAGACATGTGGAATGAAGAGAGGTGAGGGAGGGGAAGGGAGAGGAAGATGTATGTTACTGCCCACATCTCATGGCTTGCAGTGTCTAGACCCAGCCCTTGAATCTGCTCTGGGGTTTCTTAAGGCCTTATAGTAAATTCATCTTTTCTCTCTTTCTTCTTAAGCTAGTTGAAGTTAACTTCTATTTCTGGGAGCCAGCAGTCAGTATCCGCACACCAGTGCTTCCTGCTCTCATTCTCTGTCTTGGCTGTGGTCAAAAGATATGTTAGCAGGAATGTGTTATCAGGCACAGCAGGCCTACCAGTTTTGAAAAGTATTTGGCCTTCAGATGACACACTAGGATTCAGTGATTCAAAATACAGCTTGGGCCTTCGTATTTTCCTCCCAGTTTAGGCATTTGGATTGAACGTTACCAGAATAAGCACTTTAGAGTGAGAAACACCAGCAGTATGTGTCCCAACATAAATTTTTAAATCCAAGTATATATCAAGTATATCTCCAAACACTTAATTCAGGGTTCTGGTTTTTATGTTCTTTTCCTTCCTTTTTTCGAATGATTCTTTGATTCTTGCGAAGTTTTGTAACCAGTTTATGAATATAGAGAAAATGGAGCTTTATTCAGTGTCTTGGCTTAAACAACAAACATTTATTTCTCACAGTTCTGGAGGCTGGGAAATCCCATGATCTAGGCACTAGCAGATCCATGTCTGGTGAGGATCCACCTCCTGGTTCATGGACAGCCATCTTTACTCTGTGTTCTCATGTGAGAGAAGGGAACTCTCTGGACCCTCTTTTATAAGGTCACTAATCTCATTCATGAGGGCTCCAACCCTGTGACCCAATCACCTCCCATAGGCCCACCTCCTAATACCATCACTGTGGGTATTAGGATTTAAAATACGAATTTTTTTGGAGGGGAGGGACAAAAACCTTCAGTCCATAGCATTCAGGAATCAAGATTGCTTTTAAATGCATATATGCAATTGTTCGGCAATTTTTAGAAAAGGATATGTACATTGGAGTCAAAGAATCAAAATGTATGTCTTCTAAGATGAAAAAATTTAAGATATCAGACTAACTCAAGCAAATTATACCTTGGCATAGTCTAGTCAAAGAGTCCTGATAAATATGAAAGATAGAACAGTTTATTATAATAAAAAATTAGTCACATTTGTATACATAATATGCATGATTATACTGTTCTAATGAACTATTCTTTTTATGAATGATAAAAGAACTAAAGCCAGACAAACTGAAGGCTATTAAATAAATTAGAAAAAGTAAAGTGCTTTATTAGTATATATTGTGTTATATAGTACACTTGAACAACTTTGCTAATTTATATATTTTCATGTACTTTTTATGCTATTTTCTAAATTACGTTATTTCTTCTTTGACTTGAGTTATATGGAAGTATATTTTAAATTTCCAAACAAGTAAGAATTTTTTTTATTAATTTCTAGCATAGCTGCATCATGATCGGGAAAGTGACACCAATTTTTAAAATTTATTAAACCTTTCTTTTTAGACCAAGATTTGGTCAGTTTTTATAAATGTTCTATTTGTGAAACAGTTTTGATGGTAGATTTCTTTTCTAGTAGTAATTCTTTTAATTCTTGCTATATGTAACTTGAGGCTGTTTTACCACTTTCATACAAGTTTGGAATCTCCCTATGAGTAATTTTCTCATTTTCCTATCATGTGGTGACCCTTTGTGTCTATAGAAATGTTAAAAGAACCTCACGTTTTTTAACAATCCAGCTTCATTGTTGTTTATTCTTGAGTTCCAGCTCTTTTCATTTTGTGCCTTTCTGTAATCAATTCTAAATTGCCAAGTCAATGATACCATTTAAGAAAATGTTTTCGGTGTTTTTTCCACTGTGTTTATTTCTGTGTAGCAGCTTTTGGTCATTTACTCATTCTAACATACTGTTATATATGGAAGTCTGTTACCTTTATTTTTAACTTAATTGCCAAGATCATTCATGAATATTTGTATATGTTTACAAGTTGAGATTTTGAAGAACAAATTAAATCAGAGCCATATGGAATGAACTTTTAAATAAGTGCAAATTTTTACTTAAGCATCTGACTTGGTTCTTGCTTGGAATTGATATTCTATTGACCAGCAAATGCCATGAGAGATTTAAACATGGGGAGGCATTCTGAAAGCTATTGAAATGGGGAATTTTTTTTCCTTGTAAGTAATCACTTATATGGTTAAAGCATCTATTCTCAAAGCAGTTATTTTTCATTAATTAAGTTCTTTGCATTCTCACAATTATTGCAGATATAATTAACATGTGAGAATGATTAAATTCATAAGCATGGAACTAAGGTTGTGTGATGATGAGAATTTATGAAAGCAATTTTTTAAAAATTTACTTTTTGATGCTTACTAGGCTAGATGTGGTCAGCAACTGACTCTTCAAAAAGGATATAACATGCATATTTTATTTCATAGTATATCATCATTTCTGAGGATACTGTGGATATACATATGGTTTTATTCTGTGTCAGAATCTTCTAAGAAAGTCACTTCTTTCCTTTGCTAAGCATAAGAATAAGGATAGTATTATTCAACAAGTTATAGATGCCTTCATGGGAATATTAATGAGACAGTGTAGTGTAGTGCTTATGAGCCCAAGATCGATTGAAAGCCAAATTGTCGGGGTTTGCTTAGTTAACAGTGTAATCTTAAGTAAGTTAGTCGATGCTCTGTTTTTCAGTTTCTTCACTGTAAAAGTGATAGTACCTTAGATAAATCACTTAGAAGACTATCTGGCCCCTAGAATAGCAAGCACTTAATTAATATTTGCTATTGTTTTCTTCCCTAGGAATAATTATTAGGTGTACATTTGATGTAGATTTAGGGGGAAATTCAAATCATATACATTTTTTAAAGTTTTCATATTAATAGACTTGTGTGTTCTCTTTGTAGCTGTGTAGCTTATAGGACATCCATAAAGCTTGACTTTATCTATATTTACTAGAGACCACTAAAAACAGCCTCTGGTAAATGAAATATCCTCATGGATTCAAGGATCAGTGATCTCTATTACCTGGTTGGAATTTCCTACAGAGTCATGAATATAACAGTTCCCTCACTGTAGGACAGGTGATGTTAGTAGTAGTTGCAGAATTATAGTAGTGGCCCTAATAGCAGTAGGGGCTAGCACTCATTACAGGCAATATTTATTGAATACTTACATGGTGCCAGGTCCTCTTCTGGGTATCTTACGTGTATTAATTTATTTCATCTTCACGACAGCCAGTTAAGTAGGTTAGGCAGTAGTGTTGCCTCAATAGTTATATTTTAAATAAAGAAATGGATGGATATGCGATTTTACAGATGCAGAAATTGGATATGGAGGGCTTATACACAGCTAGTAGTTGGCAGAACCAGGATTTGAACACAGTCCAGTTCCAAAACATATGTACACTTAAATGCAGATGCAATTCTGCCAAGATGTTTTTGGCATAAGGCAATGACATTTCATTCAGCACTGGTGCTTGTCCCTTGATTTAGCTCAGTTTTCTTGGCCAGTATGAAGCAAACCCATCCTCAGCTTATGGAAGCTGTCTGTTCATAGTTTCCACCGAATTGTCTTAGGATTCTGTTTTATCCCTGGGTTGTATTCTTTATTGTTATACCCCCATTACCTTGGGAAGTAGGCATAAAGAGAGGCATGTGTATGCTTGGGACAGCACAGTGTTAATATACATTGAAAGAAATGCCACTCTCAGCCTTGCTAACGCTTCAGCTCCCTGCCTGGATCTTGCCTCCTCACCTGCTTCCTAACCCTCTTCCAATGGTCTGTGTTGAGTCCTGGCCTGCATTACTTTGGTTCCTACTTTGAATCCGTCCTGATCTCTCTTTGTACATACACAAGCTTCTGAAAAAGAAATAGGAGATATATGACAGAAAAGAAAAAGCCAAATGAACAGTAATTCAATCAGTAACTGTATTAATATCAAACTAGTGGTGACTTTTCTGAGCACTCTAAATAATACATTCTTTGTATTTTAATGCAAAAATCACTTCGCTTGTGTCAGCTGATATAGGAGGGGTTTTATCTGTGACTTTCCAGTCAGTTCTCACTTGACCTGTCCTGAGCATATGGACCCAATTGCTGACCACAGGGAAGAGGTGGAGCATTCTTCCGCCCTCACTTCCTTGGTTGTTTCGCCCCATTGAGCTGTGAACAGTGGCTGAGGACAAAAGCTGTATACACTGTACAAACAGAGCACCAAAGCAGCAGTACACTAACTCATTCTTCACTCTGTGTGAGAACTGAGGGGGACTCGATTCATTTCCTTTGTGCTGGTGTCTGTCAACAGCGCTGTTTGAGGCAAGGCCTATTGTGTTGGCCAGTGTTTCTTATTGACCTAAGTCTGTGTCTGCTATGTTCCCAGGGTCGAAGTTGCGAGTGAGAGAATGTTTGAAAAGGGGTAATCATAGGCTAAGTGCATTTTGCTGCATTGTCATCTGACCTATTAAATCTAAACTGTGGTCCACGTTAATGCAAACAGGTAATTATATAGCCACAGCTGCAGCTATTGACATCTGATCACCGCCCCCATAGGAAAAAATGTGTGTTTTTTGTTCTGTGTCTAGGGTCTTATATGCTGCACATGAATGATTTTTAACTGAAAATGATAATGGGTTAGGAGGACTAAAAGATCAACAAGGTGGACACTTTAATATAGCCTCTGCCACAGCTGTTGGCATGTCTTTTCCTTTGATAACTCATTGCTTTCCCATGATTCAGATTGAGTAATCTTTGTTCAGTTTTCATTTTTAAGGAGTGTAAGGTAAAGATAATTTTTCTTGTTTCCATTCTGTACGATGCCATTGTTACTTTGAAAGGGCTGCCTCTCATAGCGTCGTTTTGCTTGTTGACTGTGGTTTTATCCATTCCCTAATGCTCTGTTCCCCCAGAGAAGATGTATTTGCAAGAGGTCACCTCCCCACTATGACAAGTACACTGGAGTGAGTTGCGGCTGATGGCTATGAATTATGTTAGTAAAGCCTATCCTTTCTAGGTTCTTTGAGTTTTCTAAAGAGTGAAAGTTACAAATAAATCATATAGTCCTGGAGAAGAGCCACTGTTTTGTTAGTAGAAGAAAAGATGTTTAGAAATGAGTTCTGCCCCAACCATGAAAATCCAGTTAGCACTGGAGCGCTGTACATGTGTTTGCAGTCACCTCCACAATTCATTCTTTAACAGTATTGGCTAAAGGCCTAGTAGGTGATTGACTCTGTGCTAGGCATTGGGGTGGAATTTAAAAGTAAATGTCTGTTCATTTCTAATTCACATTGTCATAGGTGGTGTTGTGAAGCATGTCAGGAGTAGAGTGACGCAGAAAATAGAGGAACCCTTTAAGACCTGTAACTTCAAGGTTTCTCTCAAGTTTTTTTCATAAGGTCAAAACCTTATGAAAACTCTTTGTCTCCTGAATGTTTTCATGCAGTATTTCCCTTAAGTGGGTGGGTACAGATCCCATTGGGACCACCATGAGAAAGCACTTCGGATACCTGAGCACCTGGAGTATGCCACCTTTTGAGCCAGAGTGCTGTATACTCAGCTCAGCTCATGCCTCCCTGCTGCGTATACCTCAAAGTGCTGGCTGGCTGCACTGGGCCGTTTGAGCTCATGGTAGTTTGTCACAGGATGGCATTTTGTCATTACATTTGCATCCCAGGTACTGGAGAAGCAATGATGGGTAATATATTACTCTTACCTTCAGGGAATACAGAGTAAATGCCTTCTTTTTTCTTTTTTTTTCTTTTTTTTATAACCACCCTCACCACATGCACAATTTTGAAAACCTGGCATAGTGATTAAGTATAAGTAGAATATATATAAAAAAAAAAATCTTCCTGTTACTGTTCCTCAGTGAAGTTGTTGGCCACTTCTGCCTGGAACACTATGTGGACTAAAGTATTTACTAAAATGCATGTTGTGCACTGTCTTAACCCTCATAAATGAGAACTATTTTCAAATTCTTACAATGAAACCTTTTTAAAAAATAATATTTTTTCTTTTTCTTTTTTTTTAGTGCTGCTGTTTCACATACAGAATTATTTTGACAGAAACCAAGTGGAATCTTCAAAAGGCTTTTTATATTTGTAAGAAATAACAAAGCATATGCCGATCTGGAAGGAACATGGCTGTTGGCCAGCAATTAATTAAGCCACTCTTTTGTTTAGGCCATATTGTGGTATTGTATAGGTGTGAAATGTTCTTGTCTTCCTCAGACAGGACTACTCCTGTGTATCCAGCATAGTCATTAGGGAAAGCAGTCGACTTTGTGCTATTTTCCTCTTAAGTAATAGGAATTCTAAGTACAAGTAATCGAAATGCAAGAAGAATGGGGAAGTAGGATGAAATGAGAATTTGACTTGGCACTGGATAGCTGCAGAGTGACTCCTGTCACTTTGTTCCATTTAAAATCGCTTCATTGTTCACAGGAACATCTGTAGCAGATGTGTGTTGCTGGAGAATGTGGAATGAGAAAAGATGAGTTAATTCCACATTGTATAAAGTGGGATACTCTGTTGTCAAAAGGAGAAAATAATTAGAGCGACTAATTGTTTCCTGGATTTCTCATGAATCCAATTTAGATATTCTTAGATTACCTTCAAATGGAGATCTCCGATATCAGATTGTCTGGGTTCAGTTAGACCACTCAGTGTTCCTCTCATCATGCAACTTCACTTCTCATTAGAGCAGAATTAACTTTTTATTCAGGATATGATAGTTAAACAGAGTTATGAGCCTTGGGTCTAAAGATTGCAATCAGGGAAGGCTGGCCTCAACAGAGAGCTTCCTTTCACCCATTTTGACTATTGTCACTGCTTCCCCTCATTCATCCTCATTGCTGTTGATCTTAGGGAGACCCAGAACCACTATTGCTTTGCTTACATATAGGTTTCATGTTTGATCTTTTCGGTTTGTAAAAGATAAAGCACCTACATCTTAAAAGGGTACTTTCTCTTTTTAATGAACAGCAATGGCTTTGGGAATTTCAAAAGCTCTGTAATGTTTTGTTCATATAGTAAAAAGTATTCACAACAGACATTGTAATCTAAATACTTGCTTTTTTCCCCCTTTAATGGAAAGTTTTTTCCCCTAAAATTAAACATGATTAAAATATGGAATTATCTTCTCCTTTTCTCCAAACCCTAAAAAATAAAACCAAACCCCACATATATTTGGGAGTGGTTTCCTGAACCCCAGCCTTAGCTACTGAGCCCCTCTTTCCTTCCATTAAGTGCTGATAGCCAGTGCTGGGCTGTGAACCCCTGTGCACAATCACCCCACTCACTGCGCAGTGCGTTGGCACAGTCTGCTCCTATCTTTATCTTTGGGAAAAGTGAAAGCATATCCAAGCGCTTTGCACATAATTGTGGGTGGGTGCAGTGCAGAGGAGGTTAACCATTGGCATTTTCAGTGGCTTAATTAGGCTCTGGCAAAGAGCCAGGAGCAGTAGAAAATGGGACAACCGTAGAAACCAGTGGGTTTCAGCATCTTGGCATGGTCTGGAGCATTCAGCAGCAGGCTGTGCTTGTGCCTACCTGTTGTGGGAAAGTGAGAGGCTGTCCAGACAAGGGACAAAGCAGCCAGGATTTTCCCATCCAGCTTTCCTAGTGTATTTGGCTCTTTAAAAGCAGGCCAGTGTACCTGTCATCAAACACGACTTCTGTAGTGACTCATTGCGAGGTGCTCTGCTCCATTCAACGAGGGGCTTGAGGCCGCTGAAGGAAAACCTGCACCATGGGGAAAGCAGTGTCCCTGTAAAACAGGATGTTGTCAGGATTTGAGGTTTGGGAAGCATCTGGGAGATTTGGCAGTGCTGAGAAGTTTCAGTCAGTCAATATTTAGCCTCAGTGCTTTTTTAAGAAAGTAAAGTATAATAGTTTTATTGCTGTTGTTATTGATAAAATTAGTATTGATCATAAGACTATGAGCCTTTGAAGTAAAATATAAATGTATGATTTTATAAAACATACACTAGTTTTGTGATGTGTACAGATCTGAAAAATCAAGGATCGTAATTCAGTGTTCTGTTTATTAGCTAAAGTGAATTGGTTTACTATTTGGTTGGTTCATAACTCAAGGTTTTGGGACTAAGCATCTGTAGTATAGAAACTATACTACAGTATAGAAAGATCTAAGCAGTCTTTCTTTTATACCAAAAACTCGTGTTATGAATGTACTTAAAGATGGATTGGCTGAAAAATTTTTCTGGGTAAAATTATTTCATAAAGCGGAAACCATTTCGATTTTGGATGGAAGAAACCTCTTGTCCCATTTATTTAGGGTTGTACTGTTTAATCTTTCAGTATGAGATCCAACTTTTTTAAAAACTATGTATAGACAACAAAACTATAACAAAATCTTGCAGTTCTCAGAAAAAGCTTCATTGTGTCTTTTTATTTAGAGAAGCCCATTTTCTTGTAACTCTTAAAAATAGGTAGAAAACCTCCCTGGAAATGACCATTCTATTTTTTTTCATATGTTATAATCTTTGTGTAACAGAGATCAGCAACTCATAGCCTGTGACCTGTTCTTTGAAGCATTACTTAATGCATGCTATTCACTACCGTCAGAAAATTAATAACAGTACTTGGGAGCTGATTTACTGCCACAGTTAAAGTCAGATTAACAATAGTGTATCATTAGTTCAGTAGTCTTTGCTTCAGTTAAAATAATATATTCCTATACACTTTACTGTTTTATATGTTCACATGTGCAAACAGGAAAGAATTTTATTTTAAAATCTGTTGTGGCTCCAGCTTTGAAAGGGCACATGCTTGTGTCTGTACCACCCACATTTATTCTGGTGCTCATCCATAGACACACTTGTTTAACTCTCCAAACTAGCTTGTAACTCCATATCTGTGCTTAAGGCAGTGTTGTGCATATTTTGAGGCTATATTATTAGGTTCCTAAAATTTTAGAATGATTTTTACCTTCTTGTTGGATTTCCATTTGTCATTATGAAATGTTTCTTTTTATTTCTACCAATGCCTTCGGCCTTGGTGCCTGCTTTGTTTCTTATAAAATGGCTATACCAGCTTTATTTTAGTGTTTATATGCTGTATCTTTCTCTGTCTTTTTACTTTCAACCTTTCTGTGTCTTACATTTATTATAGGCGTGACTCTTGTAAGGAGCATTTAGTTGGACTTTGTATATCCAGTCAGTCAATCCTTGACTTTTAATTGGAATATTTAGACCTTTACATTTTGTGTAATTATTGATATTTTTCTTTCTAAATTAACACCTTACTGTATGCTCCCCCCCTTTTCTATTTTAAATGTGCTCAACAAAGAAAGGAGACATTTCCAATAACCCAAGAAATTCAGTTAACGAGAGGGTCCAATCTCCAAGGTTTTGATATAATCAAGGTTTTCTGTATGTATCTTCCTACTGTATTTTCAAGAAAGAAAAGTATATACACACACAAAGTATAGATATATTTATATATAACTATATATAATATATATTCAAAAATTATAATTATATAAAATAATTGTAAACTTTCACTTATTTTATAATTTATTTATAATTTATATTCTATATTTGTAACTTACAAAATTATTTTTAAATATGAATTATAGTATAATATAAAGTATATAATTATATATATAAGTATATACAGGGTGGGGTAAAAATAGGTTTACAGTGGTAATACAAATAAATAATACAATAATTAATAAATAATAATACAAGAATAAACTTTTGTGTACTCACAAGTGTAAACCTACTTTTACCTCACCCTATATTTATACATAGTTACATTTTATATATAACTATATGTTTAATATATAAAATTAGAAATATATATGGATCTAAATACACATTTTTTTTATGCATTATATATTGGAATCAAATGTAACAAAGGAGATGGAACAGATCTTAAGCCAGGGGTAATCCAGCTGTCAGTCAGTCTCAAAAGACTCAAACCTTGATCAAAGTTTAGGGTAGTGAACTTAGACTCCATGAGACCAGGGAGTCTGTGTGCTCCTGAGTCCATTGTAGTACCTGGAATCAGTATCCCAGCCCTGACAGGATACCCAGTGTAGATTGAATGATTTAGGGTTTCTACACATAAAATACAAAAGTCGATATTACCTTCTATATCAGTCAAGGTTTCCTAGAGAAATGGAACTAATAGGAAATATAGATATAGTGGATACACATGAATTTTTTTAAGGAATTGGGACACCAAATTGTGGGGACTGCCAAGCCTAAAATGTGCAGAGCAGGCAGGCAGGCTGCAAACTCAGGGAGTCGATTCTTCATTCTTGAGGCAGAATTTCTTCTCCAGGAAATCTCAGTTGTTGCTCATAAGATCTTCAACTGATTAGATGAGGCACACTCACACTGAAGGCAACTTTAGATTGTAGGTGTTAATCCAGCCTGCAAAATGCTTTCACAGCAACACCTAGATTAGTATTTGATTAAATAACCGGGTTCTGCAGCCTGGTCAAGTTGACACATAAAACTAACCATCTCAGTATATATAACATCAATCAGTGTAAAAGAAGCAAAGCCACAGAGAGATGTTTTTGTTGGCAGTGCTGTCTACAAGATAAGAGAAATGACCACTTGTGGGAGTCAGCAGCCAAACCCACCCGGGCAAATGGCGCATGGAGCAGCCACTGTAGGTCAAGCATTGTTGGGGGTTTGTCTGGTTGTATCAGGAAGAATTCACAAGAACACTAATTCCATTATTCTTCACCATGACTTTCCCATCTCTGTCCCCTAATTACAAATGTGAAGAATCAGAGAGAAACCATTAGAAATGTTGCCTCCTGGGGAGATTCCCACGCAGGAGAGTACTGTCACACAAATGACCATCACCGCATTAAGAGGGAGTGTTAGCATGTCTTTATTATGCTTCTCTAAGTTGATGATCTACATCTCTCTCTCTTTATCTGTAGATCTATCTAGCTTTCTCTATATATGATTTGCCTTCTCTTTCTCGATCTTCTTTTATACTTCATTTATTTCTTTTCTCAGTTCTAAAAGAAATTTTAAGAGTCATTTTTGTTTCATAAATTTTAAAAGTCATTTTTGTTTCATAAATGAGATCAGTGACTAGTGATTTTAAACTTCCTGGAAGAAGGTTCTAGAACTATGATTGTCACTAATGCAGCCAATACACACAGATGCAACTGCTAATGGTGAAGAGATTCTGATAGACCCCTGCCCTTGGTAGCGGGATACTGATGGAACTGGAAACTCACTGTCATGTGCAGCAGCAAGGAGACTTTGCACCCTCTCCCGCCTCCCATGCATCATGAAACATGCAGCCAGAGTGGCACTGTAGTCTTTAAAGCCAAAATAACGGCTGCAGCCCGCTGAGCACAGCAGCTGCTGCTTGATGTCTTCCACTGTGAGAGCACCTTTCTGACAGGTTCTCAGGCTCAAGTCTGAGGTCAGAGCAGGATTAGGACAAGAACCCGCTTCATACTGACAGCTGCTGTTAGTCAGTGCGCTGACTTCAGCCCCATGGCTTTTGAAAAATGTTTAATTAGTTTTCTCACTACCAAAAATTATCTCTAAGAAAGCTTAATCATGTATTTCAACTTTTTTTTGCGAGAGATTATGAATTTTCCCCAAATCAGGTGAAATTTTTGTCCCTAGCCTGGTTTTAGATACTTTACCTAATACAAATTTATCTGATTGTAGATATTACTGTCCAGTCTTCTCTTTGTAATTATCCCAGAATAGGTTATTTGCTTTGCAGAACTAGGCAGCTCTCAGAGAGGCCCAGAGAAACCACCCACAGGAAGTAAGGAACTCTGCTGAGGGTGTAGGACCCTTCCCTGTGCTCAGGACCCTGCTAGAGGGACAAGGTAGAGCTGGACTGGGGAGACCAGGGACGCAGTTGCCAGTGCACTTTCTGTGGTGGGTATTTTGCCACATCAAGATGAGGTTCCAGTCCATTTGGATTTTGATACCAGAACATTCCATAAGAAGTACACGTCTACCTGTACATGAGAACTACTTCGTATCACTCTTGCCAAGTAGAGTGTGCTGAAATTTTCGTTCCCAGTGGAACTGTTTGTTCCTATTCCATTTATGTGGTATGTAGCTCATTGATGATGAGCTTGATTTTGGAAGGCTGGGAAAGGAGTAAAATTGTTTGTACCTGTTTGTGATCATAGAAACCACTGAGAATATTTTAAGAAGTTTTGAAAGAGGGTGTTTTTGACTGGTTTGATTTAAAATATGGGCTTGGTAATACATAAAAGTTACTTGGGGAAAGGAGGATTGGGAACATCTCAAAGGAATGGGAAGGGAAAGGAAAGGAAAGGAATATTCCCCAAAGTTAATTTCCAAAGACAATAAAATAGGTTCCATGCGATTTATATTACTATCAAAGGTGCAATATGTGTGTCAAGATCCTGTCAGCTTTCATCTGCAAGTAACAGAAAGCCCACCGTTAAGGTCTTAAACAGTAACAAAATTTTGTTTAAGTAATAAACATTACAAGGACTCTAGAGGTAGGACAGTTTGTCATTCAGTTGTCATAAGAGCCTGACATTGTCCTCTTTGTGATTCTTTCGTCTAGACTCCCCCTCCACTCCATCTAGGTTTGTGCTTGGGCCTGATCCCTTTATGGCCACAGTGCCATGTGTCACTTTCAGAATCAACCATTTACAGAAGCAGAAAAGTACATCGCTTTCTTGTTTCTCTTAAGAGCCAGAAAACTTTTCCTAGTGTTCCCCTGCAGATATTCCTCCATGTGCCATTGACCTGAATGTCATCACGTGCCAAACTATAAAGCAGTATGCCAGGGAGAAACCACCGTGACTGATTCAGACTTGTCAGGACCTGCTAGGCTGGAGCCAAACCTGGGACCAAACCAGGGTCCCAACCTGGTTCAGCCGCTTACTAAGTATTTCAGTTAAATGATTTAAGTTTTCTTAGACTGCTGAGTTCCTTTGTAAAATAGGATTGATAAATCTTGCTTTTCAAAGATATTACTAATGTTCCTTAAGTTTCTACAATGTGACAAGCGCTGTGCAATATGATGTAAATAGATTTAATCCTCAAAACAAGTCTGGGAAGTAAGGGGATATGATATGGTTAGAACCCATGGGGGTTCATTTTCTACTGACTACTCAAGCAGCACATCCAGAATTGACAGTCTTCAGGTGGAGGGAAGTTGAGGTGGCCCAGGAGAGAGGTCACAGATTTTTGCCATAGTCAAGGTGTGACATTTTGATGATTTAACTTTGTGTAATGGCATTGGAGTGTAAAGCAAAGAATGGTTTCATGAAATATATAGAAAATTATAAGCAATAGAATTGGCATTTAAAATGGACCATGGGAATCAAGAAGTGTTTTTAGATTTCTGTCTTAAGAACCTTGAATAAGCAAAATTTGGTTTTGAAATTGTGTTAGACCTTTTTTTATTGGTCCCTAACACAAATAAGCTTTTTTAGTTTTAGGAATATTTCTCAGCAATCTCTTTCACTCTTAATGTAAGATGGGGCTTACAGTATGTACCTTATAGGATTGTTTTAAGGACTTAATGAGTTAATATTAAGAATACTGACTCATAATAGTAGTTCTTGGTACGTAAGTGCTCAGTGTTAGCTATTTTTCTTTTAATTTGCACAGACTCACTTGCTTTTTTTCTTTATTCTCGTACACTTTTTTAGACCATACAGGTTATCTCTCCCTCTGTAGTCCTGAAAATTTTGCAGTCACTTATTTTAACACTTAATGAGGTTTTACATTTATTCAGATACACATGGAGGTGAGGGAGGAAAGTCTGGAGTTGCACTTGTACCTGAGCCGAATCCTTGACATGGAAGCAGTAATTACACTCTGGAGAAAACAGGAGTGGTCACAGTTGAGGAGAATGTAAATTTTAGGAGGATGCCACAATGGAAATGTAAGCTGTAGTGAAAATATAGCATTCCTGTCAAATATTAGAGGAATGGCCAACTTCATTAAATCTTTTGAAATCAAATCTCTTTTTAACCGTAAAAACTATAGGAAATAGCATAACAGCTACCTGAATATCCATCATCTAGAATTAACAAATGCTGACATTACCGAGGTGATAGTGGTGGTGGTGATTTTACTAAGACTTCTTTTTATTAAAGAAACATATCAACAGGTTAAAAAAAAATTGAAGCCCTCTTTTGTGTAGTTGGATGAAGACAGCTGAAAAAAATCACAGAATTCTGATGGCTGACCTATTTCTTAGTCCTATGACACTGCCCTGTGGCTGGCATTCCATGTGGCAATATAGAGACCCAAACTTTACGGCTAATAGACTTACTGTGGTGATCACATCGTAATAAATGTAGAATCACTGTGTTGCACACCTGAAACTAATACAATGTTTATGTCAAGTATACTTTAATTTTTAAGAAAGAAAGAAAAAGACCCAGGCTCCTTCATTTTATGGTTCTACCATCTTGAGCACAGCACATGGTTTCCAAGGTCACAAACTCATGTGTATGAAGCTGATGGAAAAGGGAGGAGACTGTGGAAGGCACCCCTACTGCTTAAGTTCCTTGGTCTTTGTCGTATGACTGACCTTGTTTCTGCTCATATACCATTGGTGAGAAAAGTCACGTGTCCCCCCCCCATCTCGATCAGTGTATAAGGGTGCTGGGAAATAAAATCCTAGGGCCCCCCAGAAACAACTATGAAGAGGGCATACAAAGGTTTGGTGAAGAACCAGTTTTCTCTGGTATAGTTCCTTCATTAAACTCACCTGCACCATTCACCTTTCTCTCCAGAGGCAGCTACTATCTTGAACATGTAGCATATATTCAACTTTTTATATTTTTATGATATGTGTGCATAGCCATAAAGAATATATAATAGTTTTGTGTGTATTTAAAATTTAAAACATAATTTAAAAATGTTATTTTTAAATGTTTTACTTTGTATCATTTTATAACATTTTGACACAACATTGTGTTTTTACATCTGTCCCAGAATCTACATTGAGGTCTAGTTCATTCACTTTAACTGATATATAGATTTCACTTTATGAATACACTTCAATTATTATTTATGCTTTTCCCTCTCGATGAAACTTTTAAGTGGTTTCTGCTTTTGACTGTTATGAACATTATACATGTTCTTATACATACCTCTAGGGACAAATGGGTTTGTTTCCCCATGTTAACTTGGAAGCTTAATTTTTGGATTGGGACTATGTATACATTTTCTGTTTCATTCAGTACTGCCAAATTGCTCTCTTAACATTGTATCATTTTACACGCAAAGTTTATGGTGTTCCCATTTTCTCACATATTCACCAAACTTTGGGGATTTTTTTAGACTTACTTTGACAGTCTAATACATGAGATATTTTGATTTGCTTTTTCCTAATTACTATAAAGTGACACTAAACATCTTTTTCATATGTTTACTGGCCAGTTAGGTTTCCTTTCCCATGAATTTACTGTTCATATTTTTCATCCTTTTTTCTATTTAATTGTTTATGTTTTTCTTACTGATTTATAATTCTATATGTATTCTGGATATTAATTTTTTCTTACATCTGTTACAAATGAACTCTTTTCAAATTATGTCCTGTTTTACCTTTTTCATGGCGACTTTTGTCATGCAAAGGTTATAAAATTTGATAGTCAACTGTACCCATCTTTTCCTTTATGAGTTGCTATTGTACGTTTAAAACACAGCCATCAAATCCTTGGACCTTTCCCCCATGAAGGGGGTGTGTATCCCCCTCTGAATCTCAGCTGTATGATCCCTTGAACAATATACTATAGCAGAGGTGACATTGTACTGTGCTTGAGGGCCCAGGCTTTAAGAAACTGGTAGCTCCCACTTCCTGTTTCTTGGGACATTTTTGTAATGCAGCCACCATAGGGCGAGGAAGCACAAGCCTACCGAAGGGATATGGATCGTGGATCACAGCCATCAGCCAGTGCTGACTTGCTGTCCTTGTGAGTGAGCCATCTCAGAAGCGGCTCCTCTAGTCCTCAGTCCAGCACCCCAGACAGTGGAGCGGTGATGAGCTGTCCCTGCTGGGTACCACCCAAATTGCAGATACTTGAGCAAAATCAGATGCTTTTTGTTTGAAACCACCACTGAGTTTTAGGATACTTTTGTTACACAGCTGGAATAGTGGTACTTGCATGTGTCTTTTCTGGAAAAGCCTTTTCTACCCTGAGGTCAAAAGATACTTCCCCTCTTTTTGTATAATACATTCAAAGCTTGGTTTTTCACAATTAGTTTCTGTAATATATCTGCAAATTTTTTTTTAATTGTGATAAAAATACATATAACATAAAATTTACCATTTTAACTATCTTAAAGTATAAAATGTAGTGGCATTTAGTACATTCTCAGTGTCATGCAACCTCACTACTGTCTAGTCCCAGGACATTGTCATGAGCCCGAAGGAAACCCTGTACCCATTATGTAGCTTATGTGGCTTGATACGAAGACCCAATTTTTTTCCCAGGTGTAGAACCAGTTTTCCCAATGCAATTTATTGAAGAGCCCTTTGGTTTTTTCCCACAAATTAAATTTAACATGCCTTATCATCTTCCAGATTCCCTGCATATACTTAGGTTTGTCTCAGAGCTGTTTATCTTCTCAGTCCTTGCCCAGGGATTTTAGAAAAGTAAATTTATATTTATAAATATACTACCTTTCAACATTCTTGCAGTTCTCTATGTGGGTATGTTTTTCTCTAATAAACTGTAACAGATTTCTGAAAGGCCTTCCATGTGACCAATATGCTAGGACTTTCCAAAATTACATACTGGCCTCATTAAAACTTACAATGTTTTACATGTTTTGTTGTAAAGTCATATGTTCCTATGCAGATCACTCTGACTGTGTTAATAAATGCCCCTTGATAGTAATAAATCATATATTGATTTGAAATTTTGCATTTGAAAAGATTGCGGCTTTAAGCAGGATTATCCTTAAGCATACGTGTCCTAACTGCTGTGCCACACTGACCTGCGCCAGTGTGTTCATGCACTACCCTCGGCTCCTGTTGGTAGATAATGGCAGCCTCCGAAGAAACTTGAAGTTAAGTAAGGACTAGCTAGTTTTTTACAACCTCATTATCAAGTTGTAATGGTAGTAAATCTCAGATCCAATTTTGCTGCACATGAAGACACACACATACAGAGATTTAACTAAATATTCACAATCAGGCACAAGGCAGTTCTTGGAACTTGAAGAAACCACATCTCTCAGCTCTCAGAGGCTCTCGGCAGCATCTTTCAGAAAGCAGGCCCTTAAGTGACAATTCTGCCTCCTTAATAGCGAGCAACAGACAAACAGACTCCGTTACCCTTCAGGCTGGCTAGAGGAGTGTTTAATTGAAAGGAGAGAGTCATCCATAAGGGACAAGTGTCCATGCCCCAGTGAGTTCCTCGGCTCAGTACATGAAAGCATGGGCTAGGTCGTTAACGTACTGTTTAGTCAGTCAGCCCATATTTCTTAATGCTTTTTGTTTCACAAATGGAACCCCAGTAATATTCATTCATGCTAGTTATAGCTCAGTGAAACTTTTCTGACATTCAGTATGGTGATTAGCAAATGGTCAGTTGTCTACTGAAATACAGATAATAGAGGCATTTATAGTAGCCACCTCTAAAATATGGGTTTTTATTATGTCTACAGTTGACCACCCCAAAATATATATATTTTAAATACTTCAAAGTAAATTTCAGACATCATGATCAAGAATAGTCAATATTGCCCTGGCCAGGTGGCTCACTTAGTTGCAGTGTTAATCTGTGCACCAAAAACTTGTGGGTTTGATCCCTGGTCAGGGCACGCGATCCTCGATTGGGGCGTGTATGGGAGGCAACCAGTGGATCTCTCTCCCTCCTCTCTTGCTTTCTGCCCCCTCTTCCCTCCATCCTTTCCTCTCTCTCTAAAATTAATTTAAAAACAAAAAGACCCTTGGGTGAGGATTAAAACAAAATGAATAGCGAATATTTTTTAATAAAGTAATAGTATTTCCTTAAAGAAATAAGAATATCAGTTTTGCTATTAAACTCTACCTAGACTTTTTTAAAAAATCCTCACCCAAAGATACATGTTTATTGGTTTTAGAGAGTGGAAGAGGGGCGGGGGGACAGGGCAGGGTTGGGGGTAGAGAGAGAGAGACAGGCAGACAGACAAATCGATTGGTTGCCTCCCGTCTGTGCCCTGCCCTGGGATCAGACCTGTAACTCTTTGGAGCCAGTGGAGTCAGGGCAAAATAGGTTCTATCTCGTAGATGTTACCATATTTTACTGTGTATAATGCACACCTTTTAGCCCAAATTTTTGAGGTAAAGTTAAGGGTGTGCATTATATGTGGGCACAGCGATTACCACGGGTACAATCCAAGTGTATAATGCACACAAAAACCTGGGTGCGCGTTACACATGGCACAATGTGGTAGTTTCTATCGAATAGTCATCTCAGATTCAGTTGTGTCCAGTATGATTCTCAGATTATTTTGAAGCTTTATAACAATGCTAATGTTAGAAAATCAGTTGTTTAACTCTTAAAGTTTTGGACACAAATATTTAGAATTCTTTATTACTTAGTTTATTAAAATTAAAGTAGAAACCAGGAATGTTTATAGAATTTTAAGTTTTTGCTTCTGTGCATAGAATGCTGAGGAATCTAAAATTAAAATTATCAAAAACAAGGTAATATCCCCTGAAGAAAACGATTTGGAAGTGGAATGTGTTACAGTAGAAATTAGTTGTATTCATTTTTCCTTCGTCTCTTGTCACCGTTGTCACCTAGCACACTCTACAGCAGTGTGACAGGCAGGCAGCTGCCTTCACCAGCACTGCCAGCACCAGAGGTTTTTCTAGGCCAGTCGCACACTCCTTTCATCTGTCAGAACAGGCAAGGCAGCTGTCTTTCTGTCCTGGTGCAGCATTGGCATGGTTTGCTGAGGCAGCTGCTAGCCTGACTCTTTACTGCTAGGGAAATAGCACTTGGTACTGACAAAATGTAACAGAAGTATGAACAAGATTTATACTTGTTGAGGGGGGATATTTTCATCTAAGATCTCACCTAGATTTAGTGAAATAAGACTATTGATTCCTCCTAAAAATACAGGTAATTAATAGGAGGATATTGAAGTTTTAGTCATTCCTGGTACGCTCTCCCTCCCTCCTTAACAGAATCTCCCCTTCCTGAATGGTTTAGGGCAGGAACATACTACTGTGAGCTTTTTGTTTTGTTCAGGCATGGGCCACATATTCAAAATTCCTTTCATCTGTAGATAGCATATGAGGTATTTTTCTTATATTAGCCATAGGTATAATAGCTTGTTAGAGAAATTTTTTAATATTTATTAATTTTTTATTATTTTAAAAAGAATCTCAACAACAGTTTAATTAACTTTAAATGATAAAATTACACAGATACTGGTCCAGAGATTGGTTCTGACAAGTCAACATAAGCGCTGATATTCTTGAGAACTGACCCCACAGCAACTCTGACTCCAAGCTTCTAGTACTGGTCCTCTCAGCTTTGTTTACAGAAATTTCATGAAAGAAACTAGTGTTGCAGAAACCAGAAAATACAAACACTGCCTGGAATTGGTCATTTAGCCAGAAATTGGGGGATAATTCTGGGATTTTGAGACTCATCTTCAAAATCCCAGAGGCCACATGCCTTCACTGTGAGCAGAGTCACTTCCCAAAATTGAGCCATCCTGGGGAAGTTATAAAGCATTGTTCATGTCAGTGACAATTTGTGAATCTTTTAAAATTGTGACTTTATTTCTCCTCTTCTCCCAAATGCAGTTACTTCTTGAGTGCAGCCTGGATCGGCCAGGGACTCAGTACAGTGTCTGTTGCCATCAATTTACCCACTTTCCTGTACAGTTAAATACAGTCCCTGAACCTCTTGAAGCAAATCAGAAATTTTCCCCCGCAATTTTAAGTTCATTGTGCTTGGGTACCTTGTCACCTCAGTAGAAAACTTTGTGTACCCTAGGGGCTCTAAGTTGATTCTCAGGTGTATCTGACTCAGCTTATTTATTATTAATCTCTTCAAGACACAAAAGTAGGTTTATAGTTGTTTGTATGGAAAATAATACAATAATTAATAATAATGTAAGAATAAACTATTTTGCGTACTCACAACTGTAAACCTACTTTTATACCACCCTGTATTTCTTCAGGTGATTCAATTTATAAATTAGCCACCAGATGTTGTATGTCCACGTTTTCGGGGTTTCGTTTTGTTTTTTTGTCTCATTTTTTTCTTAGAGACACATCTTTTCTAGGATTGGGGCTAGCATTCTACTAATCTGATTTAAAATTTTAACTTTATTTTTAAGCATAGGTTTATATCACTGATTTATCCATTAGTGGGAAAAGGGGATTATACATATTTACAAATGATGGCTTCTCTTCAGGTATTCCAATCCCTGGGTCAAAAAAATAATGAAATATAATCAGTGTTGTGCTCTTCATTGCTTTTTCATGTGTGAGAAAACTCTTCCAACAATCCGTCCACCCCCAGGGGTGCTATAGATCGCTTGCACTGTCAATACTTTTCTCCACCTCTTTTGTCCAGCACTGTGCGCCTCCTTGTCCCTTTTTTTTTTGAGAGTGGAGGTAGAATTTCACCTAGCATTTCAAATGTAGATGATGCATTGTTTGGGAAAGTTGGCTTTGAAAAAAGTAGTTTGAATCTAAGTGAACTATCACCTAGGCTATGTGTGTACCTAGACCAGCAACCTGATACTGTGGGAAAACTACATGCCGCCTTTGGAGATGGTAAAAAAAGAAAAATTCTGCTGTATCGTTTCTTTTGCTGTGAAATAAAAACAGGGCTTCTTAATAATTTGTCTAATGTTCTTTCTAAGTTCATAGTATATACCCCATCTTGCAAGACTAATGTCAAAGCAAAGTTTATAAGAGGAACTTTACTCATTTGTCTAGGATAATACTCCTATGACAGCTCTCCAGAACAGAGCAGAAAACCTGCAGATAATGTGGAGCTCTAAAAACGGCGGCCACAAAGCCTCTGTGCGAAAACCTGGTGTCTTCTTACCAGACATTTCTGCTCAATTTGTAATCCATTACTCTCACCCGAATGTAAAGAATCAGAGTATCTGGGGATGAAGCCCAGAAATCGCCTTCAGCACATCCCCCAACGACCTCAAGTGCTTACTAACACTGAAAAACAGTGCTTCCAGCCCCAGAAAGAGCTTTATTGGCCCTCATTAACATGTATTTCTGAATAATTGGTTTCCCAGCTAAGATGGTATTAGACAGGGTTTACTTTTCCTCTAGGAAACTGAGGAAAGGCCAGGGGATGGCACATTCTGATAACACTGTGGAAAGAGACCTTCTAGCTAAAAGGTGCTCCTTCAAAGGAACATCTACAATGCAATATTTACTCACCAGTTTTCGTAATGATGACTGAGACCTAGCTGAGTTTTTTGTTTTATTTTTATTACAAAAATGATAATCTATTGCTTGTGCAATAAATTTTTAAATGCAGTTGTGTTCACAATGACCTAAAAAAGGCAAGGAAGTATGTGTATTATGGGCACTCTGCTTAGGAATACTTTCTGCTTTAAAACTAACATACAGACAGAAGTGTTAAGAAAGTAATAATGGGTTGATTGATGACATAGAAAATGTTTGATTGCATGACTGAATCAGGATGAGGCTTAAGGGAATCCCTGTGTATCTGAGCAAGCAACTTTGAGAGTGATGTCCTGTTCTCAAATGAGTGAGAAGGTGTTCGACCACAGAAGGTGGTGTTTTTCAGTGTAAGTAAAATCATTTGAAGGGAAGGATGAAAATCCTAAGTGAAAGCTGGGTGTGAGGTTACTGAATCCAGTCTTAAGGAATCCAGAGAGAAACTCAGCCCTAGTCTTTGAATAAGTGTCTCTGAAACTTTGATTGCTAGTGCTTGTCCATAGCAACTGGCAGTGGATGTCACCACAGCCACCTTCCCTTCCCTCCTCCCCTCCCAGAACCAGCTCATCATGTCCAAGCACTCCTCTGCTCAGAGACGGTTTCATGTTAAATGTTTGGTTTCACCTTCTTCATAGATAACTTGTAAATGCATATGAAAATATTTTTTACATATTTATGGGATCAAATCAGAGTTCCTGAACAGAAAACCCACTTATAGCACTGAATTTGTAGTCCAGATATCTTCGAAATCTTCGGGGTCCTCAGTCGACAGTCAGTGTACCTTTTGGACAGATTTTCAAAAAATTGTGTAGTTATCTTTAAATTCTCATATGTCACACACTTAGTTTGGATCTAACTCAGTTTAAACAAATGGATTCTGTCAGTGTCTCTGAGGACAGGGAAGCTGGCAACAAGCAAGGAGATTTTGATCTGGTCTCATTCAGTGCTAAAATTCAGCCATAAGGTGCCCTGTGATTCAGCGTTCAGTTTACTTCTCTTGATCCAGTAACACAGTGAAAAGAGCTCAGACTGGAGTTAGAGAGCCTGGTTTGAATCCCAGCTCCACTACTTACTAGCTGTGTGACTCTTGGAAAGTTTTTCACTTAGCAAATGGGTCTAGGAACATCTGCTTGTAAAGTTGAAAACACATGTCAAGTACAAAAGCACCATGAGTGGCAAATAGTAGGAGTGAAATAAACTCCATTAAAAACAAGTGCCTGGTGAAGGCATGTGTGTTTCTGTGGCATTCCTCACCAACGTTTGGTAACAAGGCATTCACATTTCCCTGGATGGAAAAACATTCCTCTGCAGTATGCTTATTCAGTCATTAAATCAGAAGGAACCTGTACATCCTATGAAAGTTGTATTATTTGTTGGCAGGTAGTTCAACAAACCTAGTTCATTATTTGCCCTTTAATTTTATTTATGAACATGATTTGGTGATATACTACTGAACACAACAGTTGAAATCGTTAGCTTCTAGAATAAGAATACTTTAAAAATATAACACGAACTCTGCTGTGTACAGAGAAATCCAGATCACAAACCAGAAGACTTTATTGCTTTTCCAGTGATGGATTTTAGATACTGTGTAATAAAAACTGGTGTCACTTAATATTGAATACAGTTCTGTCTCATTTGTTTAACAGCTGATTTGCAAATACCTTTTTTTTTTTTTGCCATTTTAAGCAAATCATTTTTTTTTCCAAAAGAAATACAATGGACAGGTTATTGTATCAGAACCACAAACAATCTATGTGATTTAAAACTAGCTTACAAAGTGTGTCATGGAAACTGAATGATGTAACTCGAGGGCTCAAGCCCACACTTGGATGCTTTCAGGAGCTCATAGATTTTCTGCTTGTAGCTTCCTGGCTCCTGTGCAACATGTCAGAGGCGAGTAAACATAATAAATGTAAAATGTTAGATAATACCTTTATCCTTTTAAAATAAAATCAGAAAGTTAATTTCTTTAGTAATCCAGTTTTATAGTGTAAGATAATATCAAATTATGGAAGGTAAAATTACACTTCATTTTGTCTTTGATTTAAGGAATAAAAAACTTCATTATTTTGCACTTACTCCATTTTGACCAATAATTAATTACACACACACACACACACACACACACACACACATTTTAGTTATTTGTTGGTTATGTTGTTTCAGTCTACTAAAAATTAGAGATAATTTCACATTTGGGTCTTTCAAGAATGAAAAACAGGTCGGTCTCTTCTATCTCCCTTAAACTTTTTGAGTTATAATTTTGTGTTTGCCTGCTACTACGTAAAATGATAAATCTAAGAGATTATTCACTTCCCAGCCCCTTAAATTATTGTACTGACTCCCTTTTCTTGTATATATCTTGCCGGAGCTTTCATGTGAAATTGTACATTATTTCAGTGGAACAGTTTTTGAAAACCCAGGAAAATATTAATACATATTTGAGAAGGAGTGAATTACCCTTTATTTTTTTGATGATAAGTTAAAATTTGCTATCAGTTCTAAGAGGCAATAATTCAGGGACTTTTTTCTGGTTCTAAAATTAATGACATGCTTATTAAATAATAATTTACCACCATGAAATAATATTATTACTAATATTTTTCTCTTTCTAAGGAAGCATACATTTTTTAAAAGGTAGGTTGCTATCATATATTATATTTTATAATCTATTATTTATTAACTATATATACGCTGAACTTTTTTACTACATAGTTTCTTAAACTTCCTTTTTCTTGGTTGTATAGTACTCATAGAGATATATCTTAATTTATTCAACAAATCCTCTATAGTTGAATATTTGGCTATTTGTAAATTGTTTCTATTTTATTTTTTTATTTTTTATTTATTTGTAATATATTTTATTGATTATGCTATTACTGTTGTCCCCCTTTTTTTTTCCCCTTTATTCCCCTCCGCCCTGCACCCTCCTCCCACCAGAATCCCCCCATCCTTTGTTCATGTCCATGGGTCATATGTATAAGCTCTTTGGCCTCTCCCTTTCCTATACTGTTCTTAACCGACCCCTGTCTATTTTGTACCTACCACTTATACTTCTTATTCCCTGTACCTTTTCTCCCATTCTCCCCCCACCCCTCCCCACTGATAACCCTCCATGTGATGATCTCTGTTTCTGTGATTCTGTTCCTATTCTAGTTGTTTGCTTAGTTTTTGTTTTTTTAGGTTCAGTTGTTGATAGTTGTGAGTTTGTTGTCATTTTACTGTTCATATTTTTGATCATCTTCTTAGTCCCTTTAACATTTCTTGTAATAAGGGCTTGGTGATGATGAACTTTAACTTTACTCTATCTGGGAAGCACTTTATCTGCCCTTCCATTCTAAATGATAGCTTTGCCAGATAGAGTAATCTTGGATGTAGCCCCTTGTCTTTCGTGACTTTGAATACTTCTTTCCAGCCCCTTCTTGCCTGTGAGGTTTCTTTTGAGAAATCAGCTGATAGTCTTACAGGAACTCCTTAGTTGGTAACTGTCTCCTTTTCTCTTGCTACTTTTAAGATTCTCTCCTTATCTTTAATCGTGGAAAATGTAATTATGTGCCTTGGTGTGTGCTTCCTGGGGTCCAACTTCTTTGTAGCTCTCTGAGCTTCCTGGACTTCCTGGAAGTCTATTTCCTTTGCCAGATTGGGGAAGTTCTTCTTCATCATTTTTTCAAATAAGTTTTCAATTTTTTGCTCTTCCTCTTCTCCTTCTGGCACCCCTATGATTTGGATGTCGCAGTGCTTAAAGTTGTCCCAGAGGTTCCTCAGCCTCTCCTCATTGATTTGAATTCTTGTTTCTTCATCTGTCCTGGCTAAATGTTTATTTCTTCTTTCTGCTCCACATCATTGATTTGAGTCCTGGTTTCCTTCCCTTCACTGTTGGTTCTCTGTATATTTTTCCTTACTTCATTTTGCAGAGCCTTCACTTTTCCCTCCATTTTGTGACCATACTCCACCATTTCTGTGTGCACCAGATTACCAGTGTTTTGAACTCTGCATCTGTTAGGTTGGCTATCTCTTCATTGCTTAGTTCTGTTTTTGGAGCTTTGATCTGTTCTTTCGTTTGGACCATATTTTTTTAATCCGGTGTGCATATTATGTTGTGAGGGGCAGAGCCTTCAGTGTTCGCCAAGGCGGGGCAGCCCACGTCACTGCCTTGTGGTGCTGTATGTGGAGGAGGGGTCAGAGAGGGAACAGTGCTGCTTGCTTGGCTCTTGGTGGGCTCTCAGTCACTTCCCTTGCTACCCACAAACCAATTGGGCTCTTCTGTTGCTGATTCCCAGGTGAGTGGTTTTGTGTACATTCTGGGACCCTGTGGGTCTCTCAAATAAACTCTCCTGTGGGACTGGGAATTGCTCCTGCTGCTGCAAACCCTACAGGTTTTTACCAGCAGAGGTTTTGAGGCTTCTTTTGCTACACTGGAACCCTGGGTTATGCAGTCTCTTTCACTCTCCAGTTGTTCCAGTTTATCCACACGCAAATGTGGGACTGCCTGTTCCACCAGTTCCAGCCTTGTCACACATCCTCTCCTCCCCAGCCTCCTGTCTCTGCCTCTCCTATCTGTCTGAATGAATGTTTCTTCTTTAACTCCTTGGTTGTCGGACTTCCATACAGTTTGATTATCTGGCAGTTCTGGGGTTTTTTTGTTTTTAAATTTTTTGTTGTACTTCTGTTGGTTGTGCAAGGAAACAAAGTGCATTTACCTATGCCTCCATCCTGGCTGGAAGTCTCAATTGTTTCTATTTTAAATAAAGCTCAGTAAATATCTTTATGCTCATCCCTCCTCACTTGTATGGGATAAAATCCTTAAAAGTAAAATTACTGAGCCAATAGGCATAAACACTCATTACCAAATTGGTCCCTAGAAAGGTAGTACTAATTTAAAATCCCAGCCAATCTGTTCGTTTATAGACTATGTGTACACTTTGTTTTTTAAATGTTAATCATACTGATAACAAAATTTTCTAGATTTATCTATTTTATCATTATTCAAATTGAGCATTGTTTTTCTTTTATTTGGGGAGCAGATAAAAATTGTGGGCCTGTAAATTGTAATTTTTCTCTGGTGAATTCTTAGTCATAACCTTTGTCCATCAGTCTCTTGGTGTACCTTAATTTCTTTTACTTCTTTAAATACACATATTAATTTAAGGGGAGTGAGGGTAGTCATAACAGAAGTGTTTCTTGGTATAAAATACCAAAATGTAATATTCTTATGGAATGTAGCTTATGTTTTAAATTTTCTACAGGGAACATGTATTTTAGAAGATTCTTTTATTCTTAAGGGTATATTACCATTTTTTTGTGTTTTATTTGGTTTTATCACTCTATAATCATAAATAAAGTTTTAGAATATTCTCAGAATTGGATAACTTCTTTTTATTAATATACTGTTTGGGATCTTCATCTTTAAAGTAGCATCTTCCAGTGATCACAAGTCATATGAAATCAGAAAATAAACTGTACTGTGTTTTCAGGATTTGAACTTAATAGTAGATCGCAGATGTAGTTGATTGACTGCCGTGTCAAACAAACAAACAAGTAAAAGGAAAGAGGAAAGGAATGAAAGACCATTTCCTTACCGAGCAATCATCCAGTTTATTGTTTAGAAAATAAAAAAGACGAAAACAGAAAGAACAGGAAAGGAACAAGTAGAGCCAGTTTTGTGTCCTCTTGATCACACAGATGTTCCTCTTGGCAGCCCTGCAGTGTTACGCAGGACTGGGGTTTCTGCAGACGTACAGTGTGAGGCTTCTTTGTTGGGGACAAAGTGTTGGCTGTGGTGGGAATTGCAGCAGTGATGTATTGTTGAATTACTGCGATTTTCAATGGAGACAGTACATTCAAGTAGCTTTGTGGGCAGTGGATTATTTCAGCCAGACCTGGCTAATAAGACACTCATTTTGGCAAACTCTGTTTAAAAGATAGAGCTGGCAGAGCTTCGTGGTCATGGAGCCTGTCCCATACTTGGGCATCAGAGTGACTTTGAAGACGCTAATTTTTAACAACCAATTCATTCATTGTCATCCAACAAAAGGGTTTGTGACTGTAAAGTTAGAACTGTAACCACTTTTCAAATGGAACTGTTTCTTTTTTTGGAAAGCACTAAACTAGTCTAATTCAGAATTATTAAGAAAATATCTTTTTAAATTGAGTTGTTACTTTTTAACCCACCTGTTCATTTAGGATAAGGTTTTGTTGCAAAATAGATGGTGCAAAATATGCAATTTTACATTTGTATACTTTGAGCATTTTTTGTTTAATGTTTGAGCCATCACTGGAGAGCAAAAGTGAGTATTATGTAATTTGCTTGTCAGTGTTGTCTGTCCTGGTCTTCCGAATAGCTCACTTAAAGTAAAACAATTACCTATGCTATACTAGATGTTAACAAAAATGTTAACTCTATTTTAAGGTTAAAATTTACACTTTAAGAATTGATAATTGAATTTTTCAGTTGTTCCCTTCTTCCCCCCTTTTATGTTGACTATAACATAGAATGAATTTTTTTCACATCCATCACTTCATGTATTTTTGTGTGTGTGAACTACTCTTAGCAAATTTTAGTTATACAATATAGTATTGTCAATGATAGTCACCATGTTATACATTAGATCCTCAGGCCTTATTCTTCTTATAGCTGAAATTGTGTACCCTTTTACCAATCTCTATTTCCCCCACACCTTGGTCCCAAGCAACCACTTTTCTACTTTGTTTATGTGAGTTTGACTTTTTTGTTTGTTTGTTTAGATTTCACACATAAGTGATATCATTCTGTATTTGTCTTTCTGTGTGTAGTTCATCCAACATAATGCCTGGAAAGTCCATCCATGTTATCCGAAATCGCAGGATTTTCTTCTTTTTTTTTTTGTGGTTGAATAACATTTCATTGTATGTGTACACCAACCACATCTCCTTTAGCCACTCATCTGTTGATGGATACTTAAGTTATTTCCATATCTTGGCTGTTGTGAGTAATGCTGCAGTGAACGTGGGAATGTAGATACAGCTTCAATATTCTGTCTTGGGTTTTTATTTTTTTTAACATGTTCCCAGAAGTGATCGTTTCATTTTTAGTTTTTTGAGGAACCTCCATACTGGTTTCCATAGTGGCTATGCTACTGAACGTGTTCATCAGCAGTGCACAAGGGCTCCTTTTTCTCCATATTCTAGCCAGTGTTCAAGTGTCTCTGAAACCTCCCTGATTGTCCAAGCCACGCTTTTTTGTTCTTAGTGACCCCTAGTAGTTGAGCGTTTAGAATGAATTTTAATTGCCTTTTAATGACTTACATAAAATCTGAACAAGAAAAGAGACTGTAAAAAGTTTTAGAGCCTGGAACCTGCAAGATCACCCCTAATTAGATGGGTTATTGAATGAGAGATTGGACTAGCATGTTCATGGAGGGCTAGAGCTTATAAGAACGATTGATATCTAGTCAACTCTGTCTTTCGATAGAAAAAAGTGAGACCCAGAGAAATTAACCAGTAATATTCTGTTAGTGAGGAGTCAGAACCTGATTATAAAGCTCCTAATTCTTATATCTAAGCCTTCTTTTCTATATTCTTTAGTCTCAGCATCAAATCAAAGCAACATTTATTTTCTGAGCTCCTACTCTGTTGAAGGATTCATGATATCTGATTCTTACCTTGAAGAAACCTACATTCTAGTTAGAAAACAAGGCAGGGTCTTATTAAAAGTCACTGGTAACAAGAGACTTAAATAGTAGTTCAAGACAGTAGTAGAAGCCAGATTTCAGAATACTACTTTGTTAATGGCCAAGTGAACTGTGCAAACCAATTATTCTCGAAACTCAGTAAAAGGATATATACCTTCAGACTGGGGCAGCCAGAGCAAGACCTTTTTCATAGAGGTTGAGTTTTGAGCTAGGACTGGATTTCTTGTCTCAGCCTCACTGCTGAATTCCCATTCCTATAAAATTAACGTAAGTGTCAGCTTTTCTCCCACGCATTCCTTGACCTTTCTTTCCTCATGGAATTCTTTGCATTTACCTATGCCTCTAGTATTAGGATTCCACATTTTATTATAGTTGTTTATGTCCCCCGCTAGACTCTGAACTCTCTAAGGTCCAGACTTATCTTCATACAGTGAGTGTCTCTTTGGTACATAATAGTAAGACGTATGTTTCAAATAAATTGAACATCTGTATATACTGACACAAATAGGAATTTATATGACAATGACATTGTTATGGACAGAATCATGTACCACTAAAGTTCGTATTCAGATGAAACCCAAACCCCCATATGACTGTATTGGAGATAAGGCCTATATGGTGCTAATAAAGGTTACAAGAGGTCATAAGGGTGGGGCTATAGTCCTGTGGGGTTCATGTCCAAAAAAAAGGGGGAGACAGGAGAACAACCCCTGGCTGGTGTGCATACTGAGGGAAGGGCATGTGCAGACATGGTGAGCTGAATCCCACCAGAAGCTGAATCAGGCAGAGCCTTGATCAGGGACTTCTAGCCTACAGACCTGTGAGGAAATAAATTTCCGATGTTAAGACACCCAGTCTGGTATTTTGCTAGAGCAACCCAAGCAGGCTAATGCTCATGTATATAAATAAGCAAATGTAGGAGCAGACATTGCTTTAGAAAATTAAAAAGTGCTACCTCCCCAGATCCCACCACATGTCTTTGAAAACTTTGTCAACAGCTGTCTATGTTCATAAGGACCCAACTCTATTGCCAAGTAACCCTGCCCACCCTAGAAAACCTCACACCTAGGCCTGTACCAGTTATGACAGGCAGTAGGTGGTTTTATACCTGCATAAATTGTTTGCTAAACTAACAAGAGTACCAGCAGTGTGTTAAAGGAATCCCCTCACCTGTTCCTCCCTTCACTACTTAGGTAATATTTCCCCTCTTATCCTATTGCCTCATTTTAATTCTGTGCACAGCACCTACTCCTCTCGGACTTGTTGATTTGTTTGTTGATGGTCTTTTTCTCCCTGCCACAGTGTAAGTGCTGAATCTGGACACCCTGTCTTTCTTGTGCACTGGTTACTCCTGCACCTAGAACAGTACCTGCTGCAGATGTGTCTTTAATTACTTGCTGAATGGATGAAAGAACTAATGAACACATGGATAGGTTGGAGTCCAGGGCCCAGGGCAAGCACTCATGCCCAGCCCTTCTCCCTCAGCGTTCATATTCTGTTCCCATATCCTTAGCCACAGGGTTTTGCTCTCAACGGAAAGGCCCTCTGGGGTCTGGAAGCACTGCTCTTTAGAAGTCCCGCTGCTATTGCTTATCCAGTAGATCAGCTAATTGACATCCACCAGAAGTTAGACCCAATTTCTTTGAATAGGACATCTTTGAAAACTTGTCAATGGCTGTCCATCCCCAACAGGAATCAACCCTTCTTCCACGTCAGTTTGCCAGCCCCAGTAAGCTTGACAGCCAGACCTACGTCGATTGTGACAGAAAGTAGCTAGTTATATACCTGAACTGCCCTGTGTTGAATCAAGGCCTATTCTGACTACACTTTTATTGAGCATTTACTAACTCCACTCTATGTGTTCTCTCATGCAATTTTCCCAGCAATCCTAGCAGGGAGATGCTATGGTGATTTTATTTCACACACAAAAAGATAACCTTCCCCAGGTGACATAATGCTCATAGAGTTGTTCACATAAAATGAGTGAATTAGGGAACAGAATTGTTCTTAAATGGTCAGTTGATTTGTTATCCAAGGTTTTAGTTCTCTCTGACCAGTACACCAATCAGCTGTGGCTCTCATGATGTGTGCTGTCTGAACAGAATTCTGTTCTTTCACCTTTTCTTGGCAAGTCAAAAGCTCTAGGACCTTGAGGTTCTCTCCTGCATTTTTCTAGACACTGATTTAGGAAGTCCATTTACGTGGGCAAGGAAAACTAGTTACAGGTAACCTTGTACAGTATTTGGGAGGAGAAATGAATACTCATCAAAGTTAAGTTTCTTATTAGGGACCACTAATCCCCTTTGATTAGTGAAGGAAAAAAATTTTATTTCACTATTCTACCCTGCATTGTCTTTCTTTAAAAGCATAGAATTTATTCACAGACACTTGTATTATTCATATGCTAACCTAACATTGTTCTTTTGGAATTTTAGTATTTTCAAATGTGTGTTCTGGGTAGTAAAAGCTTTAAGGTAATATCATTACCTTATCCCAAGGAAGTAGCCAGAACCACCTACTAAATAAAAACAAAAGCAAACAAAAACACTTTTATTTACTATTTTAAATCATAAATACAGGGTGGAGCAAAAGTAGGTTTATATGGAAAATAATACAATAATTAAATAATACAAGAATAAACTGTGTTTCCTGTACTCACAACTGTAAACCTATTTTTGCCCATCTCTGTAGATGCTTTGATTTTGATTCAGAGACTGGTATGTGTAATATTTCCTTTATTTTCTTTTTTTCTTTCAGAATTCAAAAGATATTTGATTCTTGACAATATTTTATTCTATTAGCATTTAGAACAGTCACCCTCGAGATGCCTATTTGCTCAGAAACAATTTCACTTCTCCAGTGGGAAGCAAAAAAATCATCAACCTCCTGGGTGTAACCCCATGGTCACTGTGTAATCACAGGCCTGTTTTGATAGGAATAACCCAGAGACTAGAGAATACTCCCAGCTTTCTGAGTCACACAGTGTCAACACCTAGGCTGCTACTCAGGATTCAGTTATGTGAATGCAGCTTTGAGATGGGAAGCCAAGTTCAGGTGCACACGTGACGAATGGAGGGATGGTGAGTTGTCATTGCAGACCCCGGCTTACTGAAATAGTTGCAGAAGTTTGGGTAGCATTTGACAATATATATTTACTCTAATTTTCTCAAACAGCCTACTGTGTATAGTGTAGTGCAGCACTACAAAGTGGCAGTTTGAAAGTCTACATGAACACAGATTTATTAAAGACAGTAACATAGTTAATAGAAAAAGATAGCTGTATTTGACCTTTCTAAGTCTCTTCTCATTTGCATACTAAAGAGGATGATTTAAAAATTGCCCATGTAGGAAGGAGTCAAATAGAGGGGTCAAATAACACTTTTTTCTGGTCAATTTAAGTGTGCATTCTATCTGGAACAAAATGTAGCTGGCCATCCAGCCAGCAGTCATGTTAAGAGTCATCTTTAGCTTCAGGTTTGAGCCAGATGGGTAAGCTAGTCATGTATAACAGATGTTGCTCTCTGGAAATAAGGCACGGTGCCAGTGGATGTGTAGGTCATTAATGAGCACCATGCTTCATGGTTTGCAAGAGCTAAGTGATGAAAGGTACCCTGATTTAAAATTTCTACTGCACACCTGACCTACCTTCTGTCTGTTCTGCGGCTCTTCTCTGCGGCTCTTCTTCAATTTGCTTTCCAACTTCCGTGCTCTCTGATGTTGGAAGACCTATCAGCACTCTGAGTCAGAGTATCATAAAAGTTTAGAAATGGAAGGAGTTGGATGTCATCTAATTCAGCCCTTACTAAATTGAAACTCCATCATTGCCACAGTGGTCATCCATCTAGAGAATTCCCTGTGATTTCCTCCATTAATACATAAACAGCCAATTCCCTCTTCAGCCAACCTGTCTGATGTTCTTCCTCAGATTAAACTGAAATCTGCTAAGTCAGCTGTCGTAGAACTTCTACCCATTTTCTTATTTCTGCTTTTTTTCAGACATACAAAACAAACACACAATGAATATCGAAACCTTTTTAATATTAAAGCCTTTCACATTCTCCATACAATTATAAGGTCCCCTTTTTCCTTTTTTTCTTTTCTCTCTTTTTTTCCTGCTGAATGCCCTTCCTTTAAGTTCTTCATTCAGCATAATACAAGATTCTTTCACTGTCTTCTTTGCGATAGGACCCAGTTATCAGTGACCCTCCAATTATGTTGCCCAGAATGGATAACAGTACTGTAGATATGTCAGAAAAGTGGAGGGAGATTGGGTTATTATGTGTAATATTATGCAGCATTTACTTCTGTACTTGTACTAATTCAGCCTAAATCTGAATTAACTTTTTGGGGAGCGAAACCACATTGTTGCCGGTTATTGACCTTGCAGGTTTTCTAAAACCACCTTAGCACATGAAGCACCTTTAAATTAATTTGCTTTCTGTACTTACGTAATCAGTTGTCTTTTTTTCTTTTTAATTTCACAGAACTTCTTAGGGTTTGGCCCTCAGATTTTATTAAAGGGCATGAACTGGAGTGTTTAATAAATGTATCCAGTTTGAGGGTACAAAGGACAAATATTAACCAGGGCCTATAAGTGTCTATAAAGTCACAAGCTCTATTTCAAGTCCTAGGGTCTTTCTAAAACCAACCTGACTTCAGCCTTGTCGGCATGTGATAGGTGTCTGCACTGTCCACCCTGCCCTCCCTTTCCCTCAGTGAGTCTGGGTCTTGTCCTCCAGAGGAGGCTGTTCAAACCCTCTGGATGGCAGCCTGGGTCTGATTCTTTTATTAAAGGGTTTTTTTTTGGTGTGACCCTTGCCAGACCACACAGGCTATTGCAATAGTAGTCTCTTAAGCGTTTGGCTTTCCAGATGGCACCTGGGGAAGTCTCGTCTCTTGTTGAAAGGGCACAAAAATCAGCCCCAAACTGCTGAAGTACTACTTCTGCCTCCCACCAAGGAAATTGCTAGAAGATGGCTTCTCACTCCATGTTGCCTCTGTGGGATGGGGGCATCAGAGAGTTTCTCTATTTCTTGTTGGTATCTGCTTATCTCATATAGGCGTTGAGTAGGTGTTTGTTGAAAATTCCATAATACTTCCGTACTAAGTAACTAATTCAGAGAGACAAACAATATTAAAAGGAAAACTCAATCACAATCAAACCTAGATCTTTCTCTAACTCTTCTTACACCAACAAAACTTGTCTCTGACAATAAGTGTATATATTTTCTTCTCTCATAAAATAAAAATTATATGCCACGAAATATAAGCCTTTTTGCTTAGATGACATAATACTAGCTCTAGCTTTGATCCCAATTTTAGTCATCGGCATATTTTAGGTGCCTGAAAGTATTTACTCCTTGTTTCCTTTGGACTTTTTGGGATTTGTTTTGATGCGTATCTTTAATTTCCCTAACAAGTGTGCAGAACAGATGTTAGGTAGAAGGGCAGAGTTAGAATTGCATTTTTTAAATATCCAGTATGAGACCAGCAAAGTTGTTTTCCAGTATGAATATATAAATTCATATTCTGATCAGCAATAAATATTTTTATAAAAATAGGCTTAATATGGTTGTCAGCTAATAAGATTGTCCATTCCCAAATTTCTTAACACATCTTATTTTGTAACTCTGAGAAAAGATTATGGCTGTTATTATTGATGTCATATGTAATACATTATATGCATATTCTACATTATTAAAAAGTGAACTTAATTTATTGGACATTTAAAAGTGTTTCATTTTCACATTTCATAAAATAAATCAATGCTTAAACAAGACAAAACTTCTGTGTGTTTTGGCACAAAATACCAGTTAGCAGTGTGCAGTTAAAAGGAACTTGTTTTACGAGAGAAAGAAAATCATACATTTATATTAAATTGCAGAAAAAGATTAATATTCTTATCTAGGATGATTGCAATTAAGGAAATACAGTTTGATGTTATGAACAATATCCTTTGCTTGTTACTTAATGGCACGTAGGTTTCCAGCTAGTTGATATGAATTGCTCTTTTTCACCTAGTTGTTAGTCACACCCTATATAGTGTTTTTCAAGGATTAAGCATTATTTTTTTTGAGAGCTTTTGGTTATAATTCAGGTAGCAGAAGCTATGATTATAGTAAGTTTTGTTGCCCATTTACAACTTCTAAAGACGGGGATGATAAATCAGGATTTAAGATTTGTGCTGTATTTTAAATTTTAATGAGTGGAAATACTAAAGAGCTGTAGAACTTTGTGAACACTCTGCCTTCATTTGTTAACCATGGATGCTGTGCTTGATGGTTTGGTGCAGAGTATAGTGGTCAGAGGATCTTGGTAGGCATCTTACAGGTTGAACAGAAGGAGGCAGCAGGCTTGATGGCCAAAGAAACACAGTGGATGGTCTTCTGAAAAAGTGAGACAGATCTAAAATAATACCCAGTAGACTACATGTAAAGATTAATTGTTAATTTACTATTTAAGGCTATAATAATATTTGATGTAGCTAATTAAAAAGTTTTAAACGTTTGGATTTCATGTGTATATTTAATCAGTTTTGACATAATATCACTCTATATTGTATTAGTTTTCAAGCACTTAAAATTGCATAAAAGTAGAATAAATTTATAGACCTGCAAAAGACCTTAGGTTTCTCCTAACAGTGCTTTTAATGATGAGGAGTGCCTAGACATTTCTCTCTCTTTCCCTCTCTCCTCTCTCTCTCTCTCTCTCTCTCTATCTCTCTCTCACACACACACACACACACACACACACATATTTAGACACATACATGGTCAAGTTGCTGGCTTCAACATGTAGATCAACATTTGTACAAATTAAAAAAAGCAAATTGGTGTTAATTAAACCATTGGAAATATTTTAATTTTTTCCTTTCAAAAAAGAAAATTTACTTCTGAAGTCATAAAACTTTAAATAGAAATTGTAAGAAAATCAGAAAAAGTTCTAAACTATTTTAACTTACTTGGATGAAAACATAGATGGGTTAATGGTTTCAGAAGAACTATTTTTAAAACCTCTGAGAATTATGATTACAACAAGACAGCTAAATTGACTAGCAAAATCAGAATTCTTTACAATATTCTCTTGGTTACTGAGGTTCAATCCAAGCCTTGTAATTGTTAGCTTTGTATTATTTAATGTATTGGTATCAAAGAACTAGCCAGAGAGGGTATCTCTGTTTTCAGTCTAGGAGAACCATCATCAGCACGCACTGACAGATGTTAAAGAATGTCTGTGGAAAGAATGTCAGAAACCTCTCCAAAGGAAAGTCTTTAAACCATGTTCTTAATACAGAAATGCAAAACCAGATTTAATTACCCTTTTCCTAAACAGCTCAGACATGCAAGCTCATTTACTGAAGCATATGATCTGAAAAGTGCACAGTGGAAGAGAGCAGTCAGAGTGAAGGCCGGGGGTGAATCCATTTAGGCTGGAGTTCACAATGATCAGTCAAAGGCAAGCACTTAAGTTAAAAACAGGGCTCTCTTCGTTCTGAGTATACTCATTGGAGACATCCTATTTGCCTTTCATCACAGCAGTATTCAATGGTTTTAATATGAAATACAAGATTTCTGAAAAATATCTGAGGTTTTTTCCTAATTAAAAAAAAGATGTAAAAAATACATAACATTACATGAAGCCATGGAGATTTTTTCAGTAATTTTTAATTCATTATTTGTTACCACTGAAAGTACTCATTTTTCTAATGAGGAATAATTAAAATAATGAGTTGGATGGCAGCACTATGGTTTACATTTTATTTCAAAGGGAAAACATTGTAAGACTACATGAAGTGGTAAATTCTTACCACCCCTAAAGGGATTAAGTTTACAGTTCTTGCAAGAAGTCACAGCTAATTGAGAACTTAAGAAAAGGAAGAGAAAAAAGCCTGTGAATCCTTTTATACCACTTTGTGGCATTAAGCAATGACTTTACCTCCCCGTACCTTAACTTTAGGTCTGCAACATGGAGGAAGCTGTCTTTATGGAGAATTTAATTTAACCTCTAAATGTCTAATAAGACAGTTTTGTTGCTTTGTGTCTAGTACAATGTCACAGATTTGAGGAAGAATACAAAATGTAACAGAAAGGGAAGAAATGTTTGAGGGGTTACTAATGGCAAACAGAGATCTGGTGGTTTATTTTATTGCTGTTCTAATCAGTAATTATTTATTATAACAAATTATTTCAAAGTACTATTCTTCCTGTAAAATGAAGCTTTCTGCCACAATGTATATTGATATGTTAAAGGATGAGTATGCTTACTATTTTTATTGTCAGTTTGAAATTATCTATAGCCACACTGTCACATGGTATTTAAGTCAAGATTAATTAAAATTAAATATAAGTTAAAATTTTAATTTCTCCGTCACACTAACCCTATTTCAATTGCTCAATAATCATATGACGTAGAATATTTCCATTATCGCAGAAAGTTGTGTTGGGTAGCATTTCATTACTAGGTAAGAACATCAATCATATTTTTAGATGGCAGGTATAAAAAAGACTGATCTCCTACCAATGCAAAGACTAAGCCAAAGGTTAAACTGTAAAGAAGGTACATTTAACACATATAGCAAAATACAAAAATGGTGGTGCTTATGGTGATGCGATCTTCTAAAATAGTGAACAACACTTGCTAGGATTCTGAACAAAGTCAGTCTTCCATCAATTTACACTGTAATCACATTCTTGGAAATTTAGTGTATACTTAAACTTTTATTAAAAACAATCAGCTTTTATCTTTGGCAGACACAGTTTCAAGCTTGGATGTCTAGTTCAGAAGCAGGACAACTTTGTTGTACAAAAGAGTACTGTGCATTACAGAATGTCTTGATCCCACCCACCCCCTGTAAATGTTAACCCGATATTGTGTCAACCGAAAAGTACCTCTATAAACATTTCCATCACATCCTGGCATAAATATTTAAGACAGAGGGCCTATCCAGGCTCTTCAGATAATGATGAATACTGGTTCCTTTGTTGGATATCCTTTTTCTTTTCTTTTTTTTTAACTTTATTTTTATTGTCGACCCTATTAGAGATGTCCCTCCTTTCTTCCCCTTGCATACGTTTTCTTGATTTATCTTCTTGTTTCATATTTTTAAATTAAAAATATAGTGCTGTTGTGAATCCAATTATTTTTAACACCTGTCCTCATTCCTTCCTATTAGAGTTAAACTTGATTAATTGACCAGTAGTAATGAAAGAAAAATTTCTTTACATATGTTATGGGCTGTGTTTTATATTAATTAGAAGATAAGGCTGGGGAACATTTGAGACTTTGCTCCCCGGCATATGTCACCAGTCTGGCTCAAATAAACTCTTTAAAAATAAATATTAAAAAAGAAAGAAAGAAAAAAAGGTTGTGGTCAAGGGTGGCCCTGTCACTTACTAGCTGTGTGGCTTTGAGCGTTGGCCCAGTGAGTTTGTTCAGTGAAGTCCTGGGGTTCCCTAAGAAGCACATTGGAAATAAAACAACAGAAATAATGATCACAAGGCCATGATGGTATGCAGATGAAATGAGGACCCTTTTCTTTTACCTTAAGAAGTTAAACAGACTTAAAATCTAGAGCAGGACTTTTTAATCTTAGAAGTCCATAGATGACCTTCAGGTAATTCTTTGAAATTGTAGCAAAATTATGTTTATAGGTATTTGTTCATTTTCTTTAGAAGAGTTCATTGATATAATCAAAGGAATGAGGAAAACCTAGTTAAATAGAAGAGGGATAAAACCCCATTGAGAAAGAAGATACAGAGGTGGTATATTCAGGACTATCAAATCAAGAAGGTGTGAGGGTGGTTGATTAGGTTAGAAGTTAACTATTGAAATGGTCAATTTAAAAAGAAGCTATAAAAATGCTTCTTGGAAGAACAAATAATGAACCTGTGGAAATTATCTTCCCCTTTCAAGAAATGGTGTGTTAAAAATAAAGTAGATTCATAAAAGGCTTAACTATCAAGAATTAAAGAAGTGAGAGTAATAGAAGATAGGTAAGGTTTAGACAGATCTGCCTGCAGTCTTCCTTGACCCACTGTGGAAAGACTAGTAGGTAAATCACTGTGACCCTTTTGCAACTGACAATTTATGCTAGTTTCTTACAGTTAATGCTGGGAAATGTGGACCATTAAATGTGTAGTTCTCTGTATTTTACTTGCTTTTGTTCAGTGCTATTTGCCTCACATCTCAAAGGAAATTCAACATTCATTTCAAGAAATTGTTTTCATTTTTGTAGAACATTGTAAATTATATTTTAACAGAGGAATGCTTATACTATTAAAATTAGTAGGATTTGAATCAAAGCAAATATTGGAAGAAAACCCACCTCTAAATTTCTCTCCTACAGAAATTCTTTATTGATTTAATTATAACTTAGAATTATAACTGGGAGTGTTCTTGTTCTTACCATCCCTCCGACACTAGAGTGTCAGCCATCACTGTGTTTGTTTTAGTAATGGTGACAGTGACGGTGGTGGTGGCAGTAGTGACGGAGATGATGATAGCTAACATTTATTGAGCATTTATTTGGGTTTGGCATATATTAACTCATTTCATGCTCACCGGAACCTGGGAGGTAGGCATAATTAGTATCCCCATGTTACAAATGAGGTAACAGAAACAGATGAAGTAACTAGCTCAGAGTTGCATACCGATAAGTGATAGAGGTGAGAAATATCTAGTGATTAAGAGCCCCAGCTATTAATCACTACATTGGTTCTTCTGGCTTTTTAATACTTAAGCCAAAATCTTTGAATAAAGTGACCGTTTAAAGACTGCACAAACAATCTGGGAAAAGAGCTTACTGACATGTTCATTTTAAACCTTGTAATGTGGAACAGTGGAAGCCCAAGTGGGACAGCTGAGTAGTGTGATTACCAAGGACTGCAATACTGAAGGTTCACCACGGATCACACTGGCAGAAATGGAATTCTCAGAAATACATTTCTTGTTCTTTCTTTCCCGTTAATAAAGTGTTTCAAAGTTAAAGCAAAGGTAACTCCACATTAGTTGTGTGGCTGCTGTTCCTTTGGGGGAGAAATATGCTGAACTATGTTCTGGATTTCCCAGAATGGACAGCCTGTGTGTAAAGTGAGAGCCGACTCCAGGCTGTCAGTGGCCTTTGTAGAAAGGACTCTTTTTAGGTGCACATCTCCATTATACGTAGTCATTACCTGACTCTCTCTCTTTTTTTTTTTTTTTAAATCTTAATTCCTCATCCTGAAAGACTTTGTCATCACTTATGGAAAACATCTGTTACTCTTGAAGGTGGTTAATGGGCCATTAAGTTCTGTCTGAGGTCCTCATCTTGCTGACTCTTTGTGTAAGCTCTCCTGCCCTCCTGCACACGATGTATCCAAAACAAGATCATTCTAGGCAAGGTTTGTCAAATGGTGGTCACAGCAGACAGCATGAGAATCTGCAGGGAGCTTGTTAAAAAGGCAGATTCCCAAGTCCCACCCTAACTTGACAGATCACTCTCTGGGGCTGCTTCCCTCTATTTGCATTTTAAACAAGCACCTAGGTACTTCTGATGTAATGGAAAGTGTGGAACCACTATTCAAAATGCTACATGAAGTGAAATATATTCATCACTGTACTGTAGTAAGAGACACAGATATGATTAAATCCCTGCCCTTAATCAGCGTGCAGGCTGGTAGAGAAGATAACACTAACACAGAAATAACTATAGTACAAAGTAAAGATTAAGTATCACAACAGTAGAAATGGCTATAGTACCCACCCCCCACAACTTATTCATGGTTTTGCTTTCCATTGTTTCAGTTACCTACACTCAATCTTGGTCCAATTAAAATGGAAAATTCCAGAAGGAAACAATTTCTAAGTTTTAAATCACAAACCATTCTGAATAGTGTGATGAAATCTTCTGCTGTCCACTCCATCCCACCTGGCACATGAATCATCCCTTTGTCCAATGTCTCCACACTGTATATGCCCCCTGCTAGCTAATAGACAGCAATCAGACCGACTATCCAGGTATCGCAGTCCTTGTGTTCAGGTAACCCTTATTTTACCTCATAATGGCCCCAAAGCTATTAACATTACCTTTATTAGAGTGTACTGTTATAATTATCTTATTTTATAATATTAGTTATTATTGTTAATCTCTTCGCCTGATTTATAAATTCACCTTTATCATAGCTATGCATTTGTAGGAAAAAACATAGTATGTATCAGGTTCAGTACTATCCATAGTTTCAGGCATCCATCGGAGGTCTTGGAATGTATCCCCTGCAGGTAAAGGGGGCTGCTCTACTTCCCATAGCAGAAGTCAAGGAATCCTTCAGATTTTTGTTTTGTTTCATGTACATTTGGGTGATTCTTCATTCAGCACACATAAAGTCCTGCAGTTTGCTTTTCACCTTCTGTACCAGCTCACTGAACAACTTGCAGAATTTCCATAATTTTTAGAGATGAAAGCAAAGCTATCATATTATTAACAGCTGCTGCATCTAAAAATGGGGACAGCCTTGCCTCTTGTAATTACCATGCACACTGGGCCTACCCTGGAGATTGCTAGCATTTACATGACCCAGACCATCTATACCGAGGACTTCCTCTTCACTCTGACTATGCTCAGAACTTTCGTCCTAAGTGTTTGTGACATGTTCAACTCTTTTTTTATAAAGCGTCAACTCTTCTCCTTATCATGGCTATTTTATAGTCCACCTATAAATAATACTCCTAAAAATAAGTAAAAAGAAATAGACCAATAGGGAACAATAGGAAAGAGAACTGACATTTACTAAGCACTATGTGCCAGGCAGATTTCAGAGAGGTTAAGTAAATGCACCAGTCCACACAGCAACTAAAGCCAGGAAAATAGAGATTCTAATTCATCAGCAATTGGTGTCTCTTATCAGTGAGCATCTTGTTAATTTATTGGCAGACATCTGAGTACCTGCCGCTGTGGCACTGGATGGACACTGATCAACACAGTGCCAGACCTTGGGGAGCTTACTATCTAATAAGAAACCAGAGATTCACAGGGGTCACAAGTACAAGGAAGTAAAGACGTTTGCACTGACTGTGCTGTGTGTTTGCCGTCTGTTATCTCATTGAACCTCACAGCAAGCCTGCAAAGTAGCTAGAATTCCTGTAATATAGATGAGGAAATTGTAGTTTAGAGAAAGCAAGTGACTCAAGGTTCCCAGCCCAGAAGAAATAGGGCCTGGATTTGCATCCAAGTCCAGGACCGCAAAGACATCTGTCTTCCTTGGGAATTCCAGGGCTGGACTCTTCATTCTGGCAAGGAGAATGTTGTGGCTCTCAGGTGGTGCATTTGATGTGTTCTACCTGGATATTTAAGAACCAACAGGATTTAGATAGATGGGAAGTCCAAGCAGTGCTAACAACAGAAGCCAAGGGACAGAGGAAGACAAGTATGTGGACTCGGTAATTTCCACATAAGCTTTCCAGATGTGGACACCCCCATTGTGAGATGTGACTAGGGAGGTAGGCCCCAGGAAGATCTTGTCATACCTTACGCTTTAGCCAAGGATGATGAGACTTGAAGGACTAAGTTGCAGAAATATCTGTCCAAAAATGAATGAAACTCGATAACTAATTGGATGTTGCAGGGGAGGAAGGGAGAGGGGTCAACATGAATCAAAGCTGATTAAATGAATCACTGTGTATCGTGCTCTGAAGATAAATGAAAGACTCCATTAGAACACAGGTAATGTGGAAAATAGTGATCACCTTTACCTTACCTGTGAACTCATTTTCCCAGTGTTAATTCATATGCAATATGTCCTGTAATTTCAGTTTTCTAAGAATATAAACTATTCCTTAATATTCTAGGATATCTCTAATTTTTTTAGAATAAAGACACAAAATGTGATTTTTGCTGTCAAATACACAAATATACATATATGTAAATATACCTATAGAAGGACCAGAAAATATGACCATATTATTTTCCAGATGTTACAAAAGGACATTTACTTCTATAATTAGAAAAATAACTTAAAAAGCCAAGTAGTCTACATGTTTATTTCATGGGCCATTTATAACTTCCTTCAGAATATCTAACCATTCATTGTGTAGAAACTGTTCATTATATTATCTACCAAAATCATTTTCCAGTGACCTTTTGGGAGAGCTTAGTCTCTTCATTTCTGCTTAAAATTAACATAGAATTATTTTAATTTTAAAATTAACTTAGTTTTTGAAGGTATATATTTTGATTTTTATAGATTTGTGGTTTTGCATTGGCAGCAATATTTTCACTCTCCTGTACCTTTTTGTAATGTTAATGTTTAAACTTTTAAAATAATTAAAGGAGAAAGGTAAATGAGTACTAGTTTTTATTTTGTATTATAAAATACTTAAATATTTTATTGACCGTATTGAGCCACTGCACCTGTTATGGCTGGCATTACTCCTTAATTACAATACAATTGGTCCCCTTTACTAAGTACTTTGCATTTAGATTGTTTTTTTTTTGTTTGTTTTTATAAAATTGTATTTAGAAGATGTTAATTTTAGAAGAAGAAAATTATCTGAAAACCGTTTTGTCCTGGATACTCACCAGTTTTAAAAATGAATGATGACTTTAAAATCAAGAACCACCTTGTTTGAATTTCAGTTTGGAATACATTTTTATTTTGATTATAAAAATCTTTAAAGGCAGATTTAAGATGAAAATTCTAATACAATTGAATTACTTTTATGTCAAAAACTGCTTCTCAGGTACTGTTATTAATTCCTTTATCTTGAACCAACACAAGTTAGAATTAGAATTTGTATTGTATTTTAAACTGGTTGTTCATATTATCTACAGAATTAATGGATCTTTATTTTTATTTTTTAGATTTCTAAAAATTTGTTTGTTTGTTTTTTACTATTTAGGAAATACCAGATAGGAACCAGAGTCCGGCTGCGGCTTTTAGATCTTGAACTGACCTCTAGGTTCCTGGGAGCAACAACAGACACAACTATATTAGAGGCTGATGCAGTTCTCTTGGGACTCCAGGAGAGTAAAGACTCCAAATCAAAAGAGGAACATCATGAGAAATGAATGAACTCTGCTTAGTGTATTTACTCCTTCTTTGTACAACCTGAATAATCATCAAGAATACAATTAGAAAATTATAAGTAAATGATTGAAAGAAGAAATAATGTAAGTTATAATTATAGCTTATTTGTTAGAATTTTCTTTACCTCTATCTCCCTTCCTCTTTTTTATACCCATTTTTTCCTTTGTGATAGTGTAAACTGTACTGAGAAATTCTGTTATTGAATAAATATGTTTTGAGTGCTCTCTGTGTGCACAGCACTGTTCTAAACACCAGAGAAACAGCAGTGTGCGAATTAGACAAAATTGCTTGCTTCATGGAACTTACCTTCAACTAGGGGAGATAGACATTTAAGTAAGTGGAATATGTAGTATATTAGATAGTGACATGTGCTAAGAACAAAAATGAAGGGAGAGCTGAGTATCTAAATAGACATTTTTCCAAAGACAACATACAGTGGCAAAGAGGTCCATGGAACGGTGCTCACCATCCTGGAAATGCAGTTTAAAACCACAGTGAGGTATCCCCTCACCCCTGTTAGAGCAACCGTTATCCAAAAGATGAGAAATAACAAGTACTGGCGAGGATGTGGAGAAAAGTAAACCCTTGTGCACTGTTGGTAGGAATGTCAGTTGGTATAGCCACGATGGAAAACTATATGGCGATTCCTCAAAAAATTAAAAAAATAGAGCTACCAGCATTCTGCTTATGGGTATTTGTCTGAAGAAGATGAGAACACTAACCCGAAAAGGTGTTTGCACCCCCATGTTCATTGCAGCTTTATAATAGCCATGATTTGTAAATAACCTAAGTTCGTGGATGAATAATAGATAAAAATGATGTACTAAATATATACATTGGAATATTACTCAGCCATAAAAATGAAAATCTTGCCATTTATGACAATGTGGTCGGGCTTTGCAGGCATTATGCTGCATGAAATAAGTCAGACACAGAAAGATATGTACCATGTGATCTCACTTATTTGTGGAATCTAACACACACAAAACAAAGCTCATGGATATAGAGAATAGATTTATGGGGGGAGTGAGGAGAGCGAAATGGGTGAAGGGGTTAAAAAGTATAAATTTCCAGCCATAAAATAAATAAATCATGGCATGTAATGTACAGCATGGTGACTATAGTTAAAATACTGTATTGTGTATTTGCAAGTTGCTAAGAGTAAATCTTAAAAATTCGTATTACAAGAAAAATTTGTGACTATAATGACTGATATTAACTAGACTTGTGCTTATTTTATAATATATAAAAATATAGAATCATGTATATCAAAACTAATATACTGTTATATGTCAATTATATATTTTTTAAAAAGGGACTGGGGTTATAAAGTGTCAAATTGACAGATTGAAATTTAAGTGTGATGTCAATGGAAGGCCTCACAGAAGAATTCCCTTTTTTTAAAGGATTTTGTTTATTTTTCCACAGTTGTAGTATTTAGTAAAAGCTGTCCTGAGAGCTTTTTATTGTTATTGAGGTATAACTGACACATACTAATTTCAGGTCTACATCATAATGACTCGGTATTTGTACATACTGTAAATGATCACTAGTAAGCCTAGTTAACATTCATCACATAGTTACCAGGAACTCACTTTAATACCTGAAAGAAGTGAGGGAGCTAGCCACATGAGTCTCTGGAAAAGAGTGTTCTAACATAGGGAACATCTAGTACAAAGACCCTGAGGCAGGACTATGCCTGTCCAGTCTAGGGAACAGGGAGGAGGTCTGTGTAACTGAGTGGAAGAGAAATAGTACATGGGCCCAGAGAAGTGGGGAGGACTTGAGGTCCAAGAGTGGATCTTGGCTTTTATTTACTCTGATTGAGATGGGAGTGTAGGGGGCGGTCATTGGCGGCTTCTGAGCAGAGAAGGGATGAAATCTGACTGACAGCAGGATCCTTTTTGAGGAGACTAGTTGGGTGGACTGAACATGAACTACAGCAGCAGCAAGACCTGCAGGAGACTGGCAGTGTTCCAGGCGAGTGGCGATGGCAGCTTGGGTCAGCGTTGTAGCGGTGGGGTGGTGGGAAGTGGTTGTTATCTGGATATATTTTGCAGGTAGAGGCAAAAGTATTTCCTAACACTGGATATGGAGTATGTGATCAAGAGAGGACTGAGGGGTGACAGCAAGGGCTTTGGCCTGCATGACTGAAGAACTGAATTGCCCTTAACTGGAATAGGGAGCAGTAGGTTTGAGGAGCCTATGAAGAGCTCAGTTTTGACATTAAATTTGAAATGCCTCTTAGCCATCTACATGGAGATGTTCTGAAGGCATTTGGAGGCATGGGTCTGGAGTTCATGAGAGTTGTCTGGGCAAAAGATAGAACCTTGCAAATCACACATTTTATTATACTCTCCCAGCTATGTAGGTCAAGAGCCCTGGAGCAAAGATTGCCCAGTAGAAGAGTCCCCTGTTAGGCAGGAATGGCCCATTGCTGGTTGTCCCGCCTAGCTCAGTCACATGAGATGCCTAGGGAGTACGGCCTTAGCATGGACACAGCAGCTAGAGACTGTCTACAGGCTACCTCCCCGAGTCAGACTCTAGTCATTTAAACTGTGTTACTTCCTATATGCAATTCAAGGAGTTGGAAGATAAGTATGTAGCCATGAAACCATCACCACCATCGAGGTCATAGACAATCCATCGCCTCCCAAAGTTTCCTCCCACTCCTCCCCGCAACATGATTTTTTAAGATTTTTTTTTTTTGAGATAGAAAAAGATTGCTAGCAAGACAGAAGTTACTATTGTATGTGACCTAATCACAAAAGTGACATTCCCTCGACATTGCTGTATTCTGTTGGTTACTAGCAAGTTAAGGAAAGAGGATAATAATACAGGACCATGAATATCAAGAGGTAGGGACCATGAAGGTCATTTTTAAGGTGCCTACCATCTGTGTGTAGAAGGTAGATAATTTTCTATTCAGTTTCTAGGTCTCTGGATCAGGAGTAGCAGGATTTGGACCTGATAGAAAGCACAAGATCTGGACTTTTGGCAGGTACCATAATTGGAGGAGGCTTGGAGGTGAGAGGTGGTCATAGGATGTGAGTCACCTTTGCACTTGGGAGGGATGTGAATAGTTGTAACCAAGAGGACAACTGTGGTAGATTGAATTATTTGTCACAGCTCTTCACTCCCCTGTAGTAGGATCCTTGCCATAGTCTCATTATGATGAATGGAGTGTAGATCCCTTGCCACTGAGGAACTCATTGTTTCTGTAATTGATATAAGCCAAAAATATAAGTAAGTTCAGGAAAGATATAAATGAATCTATGAATGGTAAATCCAGATTTGGGTATTAACAGAGACCAAGGAGTTTGAAACAAATCCCAAAACTTCTGAGGCCAACATGAATGGAATACTATGAGACTCTGAAACCACAGTCTGGTTAGACCATTGGGCTGACCCAGTATTGCATTACTTATATTCATATCATTTGGTTTTTAAAAGTAAATACACATTTTAGTATAAATTTCTAAGGGAAACATGTATTTTATTTGAAAAAACTAACCTTTTCCCCCATGTTTCTTTTAAACTAATTACAAAGACTTCAGATGTTCTAAGCCAAAGGATGTACAAAACTCTGTGAACAAATGTGTCTTATTTTACATTCACACACCTACATTCTGTCTGTGGGAAATAGAAAACAGGATTTTGAATGTAAGATCTTAGCCTCCAGGTAAGAAACTGTATGGACCCTGAAATCATCTGGGGGACAGATGAAATCTTTAGAAACCAAAAAATGGCTCAAATTACTGTCATTTGCTTTGTAAAATTGCCTGCTTGAAAAAACAATCCCAACTCCTTTGCCATACTCCATAAGTCTCAAATCATTATGGTTTGGGAAAAATGCACATTAGACTGTGATAGCAATAATTATTTCAAATGAATGAATAAAAGAAAGCAAGATATTGTGTGTTTTTTTTTCCAGGGAACATTTAAATTCAGAATATTTCATTTTAGATGCAGTAAATACCACAGAAGCCAGTAGATAAAGATGATGTCCCAACTCCCCAAACCATACTAAAATGACTTGGAATTCTGCTCAGGCAGGCAACTGAGACAGATTGTGGGTAAATGCTGTAAGCTTACTGGTCAGAAATAATGGTATGTCTCAGTTATGTTGCTACATAACTGTGTTTTAGACATAGTGATGCCCAATATACTAGTAAATTTCCAAAATAGAACCGCAAAATAGATGACAATTTAGGTAATCCCATGCTTGTAATTTTGTTTTAAAAAAGTTTCTGGTGCATTAGTCATTTCTGTCTTTGATAACACCTTTCCTTTCCCACTCATGCTCTGATGCAGGAGTTAACAAAATTTGAAATGACTAATGGGCCAGAAAAAGTCCTGGAGATTCTACCAAGTGGGTATTATAATCAGCCTCCACATAATCTAACTTAAATGTTATCTGAAAGTGTGGAACGAGAACTAGAAAAACCAGAAAAGACATTATTCCACAAAGAACAAGAAAGAGTGATTATGAAGTTGGTTCCTCTAGTAACCCAGAAATTAAAGTCTTGCTTACTCATGTGAGGTGAATTAACTTTACAGTGGTTATCTTCTCAATAATTCTCTAAGCCTGCCTAGGGCGAGTAGGAAGTAATCTGTCGTGAATGTTTGCAGTGTGGACTGACTGGATGACCACTTGAGAAAGGCTATAATGTGCAAGGAAGACTGTGCAAAGCTTCCATGGTTATTGAGGGAAACAGACACAGAACTCACCTATAGCAAATAAATTTAGCTAATTAGGTAAGGTTTGTTCATAGTTAAGAGGATCCTAGGATGTGTTTTTGGCTTTGTTCCTGCGCTCCTGCCCCAAAACAGAGACCAACTTCTGCTTTCTGCAGAGTGCTTCAAATGGCCCCCTCAAGATATCTAAGCAGCTCCAGGTAGTGAAGCCCAGAGCCTGTTAGGTTATTTCCGCTCTCCTGTGTTAGTTTTATTTCCTGTTCCAGTGCCTCCAGACGAAAGAGCAGTCCGCAGAAGTGTGGCCCTTCCCTCGGGCCTGGACAAGCTTTGCATATTGGGACAAAACACTAAACTTTGCCTCTGTTGCACAGAGACATATGGAGGCGTGGGTCATCTTCTCCAAACCCCTGGCCCCACGTGTGTTGTCACAAGGTCTCTGTGTAGTCACTTCCTATGAGCATCAGGAGACGTGCCAGGTCACCACACATTCTTCATGCTATTTCTATGCTATCAGCTTCTCCCTGTCATCTCTCCGTCCGGACAAAGTTTACACAGAATGCATTTTCCACTGTAGGCCAGGTTTAGTACTTTAAAATTATTTCAGGGATATATGAAAAACGTAATCTATTTTTCTGACTAACCATTTCTAATGACATGGACATGGCTGACATTTAGTAAAGAAAATTCTTTTAAATTTTACTGATCGAAAAAAATTGTAACTCTTGATTAATCAGATTTCAGTTGCTAGGGAATGTGTACACGACCAAATCTTGCCTATAAAACTCTAAAGTGAATTACTCAGTTGTCTGGCCCCAAAACATTTCCTGCTTTTTAAAATAGAGAATACTGAACAGGATTTAAGGTTTTCCTTGATGACTCAGGGCTACCACTATGGAAAACAACTTCATAATGATGTGATTTCCCAGAGATTAAGATGGATAGAGCTGCTTGCCCCTACTGAGTGGCCTAGGACCATGGCACTCTTCAAATTTTTTTAACTTGTTACCTACAACCACCCTCAGTATCAGCTGATACTTTTTATGTCAATGCAACTGCTGCTTCTAGCAACCCCCATGCTACTCTTTAACTGCAGAGACTTTGTGGTTATCATACTGACTCTCAGTAACTATTCTTTAGTTCTTCTGTTTGTTTTCACCATTTTTGCCACCTCCTTTCTCTTCTGTCAGCTGCCACTTTTGTTGGTGTTAGTGTCCTTTTCTAATTTGTAAGTTTGGTTTACAACAATGTGGAAGAGGGTTAAGAGCAATTTTGCAGAACTGTAGAAATATGCATAAATTTTATGGGGGTGGGGTTTCTGTTTCAAAGCTTTGTATCCATTCTTTCCAGAAGCACAGCTTTGCTGTAGGTTTTGAAAGTGGTGATTAGCCTGTTACTGAAATGAAAGATTTTAGACCAAAAGAGAAAACAAATGAGAAAATAATTGATTATTTTAAAAATCAATTTTAAGAACGGTCTGATACATTTTCCTAGGCCTAAAGTGTCTAGATATGTTGGTGGAAGAATGGTCGGGTTAATTATTTCTGCTTTTTAAAAAACTTTTTAAAAAGAATTTATCTATTTATTTTTAGAGAGAAGGGAAGGGAGGGAGAGAAACATCGATGTGAGAAACATCGATTGGCCACCTCTCATATGAGCCCTGACCAGGTACTGAACCCGCAACCCAGGTGTGCCCTGCCCAGGAATCAAACCGGCGACCTTAGGCTCTGTCGGTTGATGCCCAGCCAACTGAGCCACACCAGTCAGGGCAATTATTTCTGCTTCGAAGCCAATTAGTACTTGGTAGATTTATGTCTTAGAGAGGTATTGATACTTTCATAATAAATTGTAAATGTCTCCAAGATAGGGATTGAGTTTCACTCATTTTCGTACCTTTTGTGCCTAGCACAAAAAGCACAGTGTCATGCACATAGAAAATATTCATCTCTGTTTGTTGACTGTAATTTAGTTGATTCAGTGGCCATCAGTGTACAAGAGTCTCTACCAAAAGAGAAAGATTAGATGTTCTGCAAACTGCTCCCCAAAGTAGGAAGCAGACGTTTGAGTAAGGCGATTGGTACAGATAATCTCCTGGATTGCCTTCATTTCTCTCTTGTCTTCAGCCTTCTCCACGCCCACTCCACTGTCATGCTTTCTGAGTCAATGAGGTTTCACTACTTGGTCTTAGAGGCTTTGAATAGCAACTAAAAGGCCATGCTACGTGAACACATTTCATGTACACAGATTTCAAATCTCCCTCTGAGTCTGGTTCATATCTCCTAGTAATTTTATAGTAAGAAGGTGGTTGCTGGGTCATGTCTCCAGGTGCAGCATTTCTCTGGCCTACAGGGCAGGGATGGAGGAGGTCACTGAGTAACTTGAAAGGATGCCTCATTATTTTCTGTTAACTCTGCTCTTTTACTTCTCTGTGGGCACAAACACTAGAGTTTTCACTATATTCATTGCACCAGGGAAGAATTTCTTTGCTGCTGCCGCCGCCGCTGCTTTTTTTTTAAGGGAAGAATTTCTTGAATCTGAAGGTTGTAGGATGTTTGAGGAGACTGAAGAGTGAAGGCACAGAATTACATTCTCTTTTTGAGCATTCTGGTTCTTTCATGAATTGCAAGAGGTCTGTGGGCTCTCAATGGCCCCTGAGTACTTTCCTTCCATCAGTTGTAGATGATGGAAAGTGTTGACAGAAAGCTCTTTCCTCAAGATGCTGGCGAGATGGTTATGTAGAAGCTAAGCATTTGGCAACAGTTCAGTACTACAGAGTATGGACCAGGGTGCCTTTTAATCAAATTTGTCCTCACAAAGAGATAACCTTTGCTCTTTGGTTTGAGAACCATTCATATACCCTCATTCTCATAGTAAACGATGGCTTGTTCAACTTTTCACTCAGCCAGAGTGAATGATCACATTTGTCCCTACAGTCAAACTCCCATCAGTTCCATCTGTGTTTCTTCTAGCCCAAGCCCCACAGGTTAAACTGTGTTGTAACGGGCAAAGCATTTCTACTCTTCATGAGAAGATGAAAACACCAGCATTGGGAGCTGTGAAGGAGGCCCCACTAGACTCAAACATGTAACACCGGACAGCCCTCTTACGTATACTTTCAGGGGCACATTCTAGGGATTCTTCATTTATTCACCTGGTAGGGCTTCAGAACAGAGAAGCAGAGCTGCTCTTTGTGATGTCCCTTCCAAGTTGTAGCGAAAGCTAAGCAAAACAGCAGCAACAATCAGTAACCATTTTGCAGCAATCACATACACTTTATCAGCACTCATACCAGCTGTATGCCGGGAGCCACTCATTTTTCTGACCTCGAGTTCAGCTTTCCAAGTCTGATTCCCAGGGAGCAGAAGAGAAAGGACACCAATAACCCCATTTCTCTGGACTTGAAAGTGACTTTAAATGTAAAGTCATAGCTTCCTGATGGATATTCTGGCTCCATCAGGTCTTTAAATTTTTTTCCAGTGGAATAATGTTCAAAGACAATATTTCTGTCTCTGGCAAAGGCAATACCTTCTTCCTGGATTTAAACTCATCACCCTTGTCATAGTGATACCAAAGGACAAAAATATGCAATTCTCCACCTTAGGTTCATTAATTCCATGTTTCTGATACTTTCTAGTCAATTCTTTATGACAATTACCTCTGTGGTAAATAACAAACCAGTAACCTTTCAAAAACTCCTGTCAAAATGCACTGAAAAGTATTATCAGTTTAAAAATTTATTTTCTCATCTTTTACTGTATTGAAGTTACATTAAGACCATATGCTATTATAATATATGGCTATGTTAAAACCACATATATATTATAATAACATATATAATGTTTAAATATACACATATATTGTGTGTATAATATTTTCCCCTCTTCAAGTAGGTATCTACCAAACGATGACTAGAGGATTGGTAAGTTGATTTGTATCCTTCCTCATATAGTCTACTTTTAAATTACTTTTATTTATCTCTGTTTCTTTCTCTTTCTTCTCCTTTTTATAGCAATCCATTTAGCATCTCTTACAGTGCTGGCTTGATGGAGATTTACTCTTTTAACCTTCTTTTGTCTGGAAAGCTCTTTATCTCACCTTCCATTTTAAATGAGAGCCTTGCTGGATAGGGTCTTCGTGGTTATAGGTCCTTGTTTTTCATTACCTGGAATATGTCATGCTAATTCCTTCTGGCTTATAAAATGCTTCCGTTGAGAAATCAGCTGATAGCCTTATTGGAGCTCCCTTGTATGCTAGTAGCTGTTTCTCCCTTGCTGCCTTTAAGATTCTTTGTCTTTAAAATTTGCCATTTTAATTATGATGTGTTTTGGAGTAGGCCGGTGAGGATGTGGAGAAAAGGGAACCCTAGTGCACTGTTGGTGGGAATGCAGACTGGTGCAGCCACTGTGGAAAACAGTATAGAATTTCCTTAAAAAACTAAAATAGAACTACCTTTTGACCCAGCAACTCCACTGCTGGGAACATTCCCTAAGAATCTCTACTCACCAGTTCAAAAGAACTTATGCACCCCTGTGTTCATAGTGATGCTATTTACTATGGCCGAGTGCTGGAAACAGCCTAAGTGCCCATCAGTAAATGAGTGGATTAAAAAACTGTGGTACATTTACACAATGCAATACTACGCAGCAGAAAGAAAGAAGGAACTTGTACCTTTTGCGACAGCATGGATGGAACTGTAGGATATTATGCTAAGTGAAATAAGTCAGTCGGTGAAAGACAAATAACCATATGATCTCACCTATAAGAGGAATCTAATGAACAAAATAAACTAACAAACAAAACAGAACCACAGGCATGAAAACATGGAATAGACTGAAAGTGACCAGAGCGGAGGGGAGAGGGGGATAATGGTGGAAAGAAGCGGAAGGGACTAGAGAGAGAACATGTACAAATGACCCACAGACATGGACAGCAGTGTGGGAATTGACTGGGAGTGGGGTGTGGGATGGGCAGAGGAGGGCAAAGGGGGGAAAATTGGGACAGCTGTAATAGAATAACAATAAAAAAATGATTTAATAAAGAATGAATTACTTTAATTTTTTTAAAAGAATTTACATTCTAATTCCAGTAGAAAATGAAGCAGCTTATAAAATTACTACTGTGAATTAAATCACTGCTGAATCAGATTTGTTTGTTCAGTAGAAATCTTTCTACCTGGCCCCTGGGTATCTGGATAAAAAAACTCCCACTATTACAGAAGCTTATCTCCAGCTGTTACTGAGACTGCTGGGCCTAAGTGCAACTTCCAGCCCACCTCTGCCTCCCCACTTCTCATTCCCACTTCATGCCACCGTGTTATTCAAGCCAAATCTGACTCACCCCACCCCTTGGAGTGGGCAGGGCTCACTTATGACCATTTCCATTGTAGTAGGTGCTTAAAGGAAACAGAATAAGCAGCAAACAGTAATATATTTTCTAAGCAGGTATTATATTTTCAGATGTTCTTATGATTTGGATTCCTTTCCAGGTTTTCCTGGTCTTTTCATTTGGGTTTGCACATGCTTTAATATTCTCAAAATAGCTTATCTTGAAATCTTGCCTTCTGTACAGAACTGAGGAGAATGGTGCCTTTCTGAAAAACTAAATAACTTTGTGTCATATTGTAACAAACAGAACCTTTACTTGGGAGCAAAGTATCACCATAATTGAATGCTCTCCAGATGCCTGCTCTGCCACCAGAGTTTAAGCAGATATTTTACAGTCCACAGTTACCTCTTTAAAATGCAGCCCTTAAAGAAAAAAGAAACATGAGAAAGCATTATAGGTTCTCACCTCTAACTGTGTACAATTAGTATTTTCCCTCTGTTTAGGGCAACTAACAAGGATTAACACCTGGCCTGTCACCGTGGAAATTCTCTAGGTTGACAAGCAGGGAAGCTCCCCGGGCTGCGTGGAGTGGGAGATCGCCAGTGCCCGAGCACATTCTCGTTCCCTAGAGGTTTTCAGTGAAGAATGACCTAAAGTGAGAAAAACAGAAAAGCTTAAACATTTCAATGAGCTGAATACAGTCTGGGGATCATGTCTGATAGTTTCTAAACTCTGTTAAGTCCTTGGAAGAAGAGCACACCACCTGGACTTCCCAGGACCGCCTTGAAGGACAGTGTGGACATAAAGCATTCCACCTAGCACTCTTCTGAGGACCAGGAGCACAGGTGTGAACACAGCCAGTACACCCTGGCCTTGCCTAGCTCACACTTCGGTGTGGAAATGGTATTACACACATATTCTCCAAAACAAATATATAAGCATAAATCTGGCAAGTTCAGAATGAAGTTCAGTTTGCATGGGAATGTAACTGGGTAACTTGATAGTGACTGGAGTCAGGAAAAACCTCTGCAAAGAAATGTGGGGGAAATTGGGAGTGGGGCAGGGAGAGAGGCAGGCACATAGATGGAAAGACTGGCGTATGTGAAGACGAAGGTATGTGAGAGCTTAGCTAGTTGCTGGACAGAAAAAAAAGAAAAGCCAGAAGTGCAGAAGTGTGAAGACCACATGGAACAAATATTTTTTCAGAAGAAAATCAATGATGGTGTCAACTGATGGTCATTGGAACCAATTCTATACCCAAAGGAATCACCAATATGAGGTGGAATGAAAAAAGAAACTTTAGTCAGTGCAAACCGCCCAATTGTGTTACAGCTCAATTAGGAAGCAGCAGCACAGCTGTGGAACAGCATGGCTGTGAGGTGGACCTGGGACGAGGTGGCCCTGGAGTGAGGCGCCTCTTCGGCTAAATAGTGCTGCTCTGCCCAACTCCTGTTTTCTCGGCCAGCCCTGCCTGCTCTTGTCTGCACCAGTCTGCTCCACTCTACGTGTCCAGTTAGATAGATAGATGTCTTCATTGTTTCATCTCTAGCCAGAAAAATACACTCTTCATTCTTGGATGGAAAGAAAGTGTATACTCCTGGAGCCAGAGGAGAGCTGACTTCTAGAGAGAAGTCCCCACCCCTAGTTCCTGATTGGTCTGTCCTCATGCAAATGACTCCCAAATCCTTGCAGTTTGATTGTTCCAAAAAACACTGTCCCGATTAGTCAGAATGGAGTCATTCTGATTGGTCAGTGAAGATGCTAATGGAAATATAGCTGCACAGCTCCAATTGGACGGGGAAAGTCTCAGCCCTGTTGTTTGAAATGTGATCCCAGGAACTCCTATGCAAGGGCTGGCTCAAATAGCAGGAACACAGTGCAGGCATGCAGTTTAGGGCAGGCTTCCCCAAAGTGTGACTTACGTGAGAGGCCCACGTTTAGAAACAATTGCTAAGCTCTGCTTGCTTGCTTGCTTTTTTTTTTTTTTAAGAATATATTGATTTGGGGGGTGGAGAGAGACAGACCAAAAAAAACCCATTAATTTGTTGTTCCACCATTTATGCATTCACTGGTTGATTCTTGTATATGCCTGGCCTGTGATTGAACCCGCAAACTTTACCTGTTGGAATGACACTCTAACCAACTGAACTACCTGGCCAGGGATAGGTTCTGTTTTAAATTTGAGCCCAGTTATCCGCAGGAGTCCCTGTTGGTAGACATCTTCTTTCTCAGGGACAACAATGGTTTTATAAACCTGACAGCTTCGAAACTGCTTTTTTCATTTAAAGATAATGAAAAATTTAAAAATTGAACAGTCAGTGGACTAAAATGATCGCTTGTTTAGGGGCGATCTAAAAATATTTGTGTGAGCTGCATTCATTGGGGATTGAGTTCAACTGTGTCTAAGAGAAAAATGGATGACAGTGGCTAAAGCCATAGAGAGGTGTCTTATTCTTACCAAGAACTAACCAGTGGCTGGTTATTTGGTGGCTTTAGGTCGCTGTGATTCTCTTGGCCTCTCCCTCATGACTACAAAGTGGCTACTTGGGCTCCAGCTCTAGTCACTATCTGGACTTTCCAGGCAGGGACAGGAGCAAAACCTTGGAACTCATCAGCAGGCTTCACATAAATTTTATTGTTCAGAACAGTGTCATATGCTTGTTCCAAGTTGTCAGACAAGATAGGAAGTATTTTTAAGCTGGGCATTAAAATCGGGTTCTGTTAATAAGGGAAAAGGGGGAGGATGGATGTTGAATGGGCAATTAGTCTTTGTCATCTGGAGTTTTCAGCCTACTCTATGGGTGGAAATGCTTTTTTTTTTCTTCACCCATCCGAGTGATTTTTATTACATGTTTTCAATAAATCACGACTTTGGAGCGTGTGTTCATCAATCCCAATGACCCCAAAAGTCTGAAGGAGCCTGTTGCAGTATTAACTGGACTAAACCGAAAGGAATGTGCTTGTGATGAGTAATTCAGTGAACATTTGTGGTTGACCCAAGTTTGTTTCCTTTGGAGTGTGTCTTGTCCTGTTCCATAAAACCAGGGCATCTGGTTTGTTCTGCTTCCCTGTGGCTTCTGTAGCTTGTCTGCTATAGTTTGAGGGTGAATGAAAACCTAGCAAATAAACTTTCCAAATGATTTAATCAATCCAAGAGGTATGCCATTTCAGATCATCTGTTGTATTTTAGAACTCGAGATTAGCTTTGCCCATCAGTATTTTCTGAGATCTTTATTTAATTGAACACTGTCCTTCGAGGAGCCAAGGAAATGACAGAGTCTGAGTGACAGAAGGCGTGAAGGAGGCGTAGCTTGGACAGCCATGTGGAATGCCACGACTTCCATCCTTCTGGCCTCAGGGGTACTTCAGATATGTTTGGGGTAAACAGTTCTGTGTGGATTTGGGCACATTTTGTGCTGACAGTGCCCCTTAAGCACATGCCCAGATGAGGTATCCAGTCTATATAATGGCCCCAATTAGCTTCTACCTTCTGGTATTTTCATTCATGTATAGTGCCTTCCCACAACCTGTATCATGGTTGGTCGTGTGACCAACAGCATAGATAGCATTGGCTTGGTCATAAGAGACATCGTGGCTTCTGCCTGGCTCTCTCTCAGATCACTCATTGTGGGAGAAGCTAGCTGCTATGCTGTAAGGACTCTTAACCCTCTGGAGGGGCCCATGTGATGAGTACATAAAGCCTACTGCTGACAACCAGCAAGGAACTGAGATCTGTCATCAGCCATCTGACTGAGCTGACTTGGAAACAGATCGTCCAGCCTTGGTTAAGCTTTCAGTTTACAGGAGTCCTGTGGGCATCTTGACTGCAACCCCATGAGTAGGACTCTCAGCTAGAATTACTCAGCTGCCGCTATATTCCTGACTCACAGAAACTGTGGAATAATAATTCTTTGTCCCTGGCTGGTATGGCTCAGTGGATTGATCGCCAGACTGCAAAGCAGAGGGTCGCCAGTTCGATTCCCAGTCAGGGTACATGCTTGGGTTGTGAGCCAGGTCCCCAGTGGGGGCACATGGGAGGCAGCCATACATTGATGTTTCTCTCCCCCTCTTTCTCCCTCCCTTCCCCTCTCTCTAAAAATAAATAAATAATCTTTAAAAAATTCTTTCTGATTGTAAGCCACCATTATGCAGCAATAGATTATATCACACATTTTTGCTTCCTACCCCAGGGTACCATGATAGTGATGAGTGTTGGCTTGGCCCAAGCACATGCATATATCAGGAAGCTAACACTCTGAGGATGATCTTTGACCAATGGGATAGGAGCTGATGGATCGATGGACCTGCTTCCTACCTTTTGTTTACATGGACAATCCTAGAAGGCATTAAGTGGGCATCTTAGGTGGTCCTTGAGAAGAATCAAGTGTTGTCTCCCAAAGTAGTGTGTTTCCCCCTGTTGCTGTCTTATTTTCCTTTATCTCTCTCCTCTTCCTCCTCCTCCTCCTCCTCCCGAGGATCAGCCCCCAGATGGTCTGTCTTCACACAAGCCCGATGTCAGTCTTGTCCTTCAGGGACATCCAGGCTAAAATAAACGCCCAGGACTTTCAAATGAGTGTGTGCACATTTGACTTCATGGGTGAGAGCAACAGGCTTAGATTGACTTGAATAGAATGTACAGGGAAGCTCATTTTATTGGAGGGCTTCTTTGGCAATGTAATGATGTCTTTTTTCCTTGTCTGTCTTAAAAAAAAAATGTGAGCATCTTTTAGGTGTCAGCTTTGAAAGTTTCCTAATTAGGCATTTACATATCAAGGACCCTTATAAGCCTTTTCTCTTGGCATTAATGAGTACTAAAATAGCTCCTAAATTGTGCACATTGCATTCCTTGGTCCTCAAAAAAGAAAGCTCCTTCTAAATAGGCGTGCTCGCCAAGTTCAGGCACAGTTGAGAAATAGCTCAGGGCTTTGATGTCCTCTCCCTATCTCCCACCCCTGCCTCCTCCTGCCAGCCTGGACAGTGGTCTGCTGGAAGACAGGCACATTGGAAAAGTATTTTTCTGAGGATAAGGAATTCACACTTCTTTCATTGTCTGTGGGTATCTTTTTTGGTCTCTGTTGACATACAATCATTTGGGATATGGCACGTTTTAGGGTAGCAATGGATGAGGTCTTCACGCCAGACATGGAGCTCCAAGACAGTGGGAGATGAAGGTCAGTCTTTCAACCCATCTTTTAGTCCATCGGTCTTTTTTTTTTTATGCAAAGAAGTGTCATTGTGTGCTAGGATTTCTTTTTCTTAACTAAAGGAGTTCTCTTGAATTAGCCTAATTGTACTAACCATCTGAAGTCTGGCACCTTAAAGCCATTTGACTTCAAAAATTAAGGCTGGCTTCCTTTTGCTCTGACACTGTCTTCACGTGCCTGAGAGATAGTCAGCAAGAGGAGAGCGGAGCGTCAGTCCAAGTCCAGCTGACTCAGGCCCAGGCTTATATAGCATCCATTTACTGTTCATAACCCCCACTGACCTTCCAAGTTTAAACTCAGAGCTGCGATGAAGCTACAAGCTATTCTGACCTTGGGCAAAATTTTACTACACATTTGGGTTTAAACATGACGATTACAAAATGAGAGAAAATCAGATGGGAATTAGGCAGAAATGGGTCCCAGAGCAAAGGATAGTGGACATTGGTATTACAGAAAGTGAAAACCTAGTGAAGGTTATAGGTCATTCAGCATTTATAGGATGCCACCAGGTACCTGGCACTGTGCTAAATATGGGAAGATGATGAGGGCGCAGACCCCACCCTCAAGGAGCACAGCCCTACAAGAAATAGGACTTTGTTTTTGAGAAAAATAATGAGATTCTTAGTTGGTGTCATTTTTGAAATTTTTCCAATGGGATATTTATAGGCAAGGATGATCAGTAAAGCCAGACATTGATACGATAGTGACGACTGGTGCATGATTCCTATTCCAAATTCCTCTTTCCTGGTAATAACTTTACAAGACAACGTAATTGAAAGCTTTATGGAAAGTGTCCAACAAATGTCTCAACCAAGCTAAGTGAATATAATGGCTCAAGGTCCCCGATTCCAAATCAGTTACGTCCCTCGAGACACAAAAGCCTAGTTTCCTAGGACTTGCTCTCTTCTCCATCTCTTTCAGTGTCTCCATCATGACCCCACCTTTATTTGTTCCTTCTGAGGGCGAGGCCAGAAGGCTGCCCTGGCGCTGCCCCTCAACTGAGCCCCATAGAAAGCTGATCCTTTTGACCAAGCATCAGAGCAATCCAGCTGCAGATTAAGGCCACTGGAGGCTCGGAAGCTTTGGTTTAAGAGGTCATGGACCTCTTTGAAGAGCTGGAGTGAGAAAAAGAAAGGTGTGTTGCAAGTCCCAAATGCACACACATTATATTTAGGTAGAAGAGGCAGGAATCTATACTAAAGCAATGGATTCTTTAGCAGATATAACAGAGCACATATCTTAATGTGTGTTCTATCCTCCATTGCAAATCACCATGCTGGACAAAGTGCTCATCTCAACTCCATTGCTATTACTCAGTTTCCTCTCAGAATTGCCTTCAGAGTTGGCAGAGTATTCTTTTGGCTATCCTCAGTCGAAGGTATTTTATCCTTTAAGAGAGAATTTAATCTTTTGTTAATGAGTCAAAAGTCTATAGTCAATAACATTGTAATAACTATGTATGGTACCAATTGGGGACTGGAAATACCAGGGTGAATACTTTGTAAACTATGGTAAAGCAAAAACTAATGCAAAATAATATTGAATGTAAACTGAAATGGAAAAAAATTTTTTAGTTAAAAGCCATTTAAAGTCAAATATGATATAAAAAAGCTAGTGATTCAGTTGAGTAATATTGTTTGTCACTAGAAAGTACAGAGGCTGATTTTGGTGCATGATCTTAAGCTGATTCTGAGGCATTGCCACAAAAGCACCCAAAATGTTTGTTGTTTTTTTTTTAAAACAAGTTGTAGTCTAATGCTAAGGCTGCCATAACAAAATACAGAAGACTGGGTAGCTTAAACAACAAAAATGTATTTTCTCATGGTTCTGGAGGCAGGAAGTCCAAGATCAAGGTGCTGGCAGGGTAGGTTTCAACTGAGACCTCTCACCTTGGCTTGCTGATGGTTGTCTTTTTGCTGTGTCCTCATATGGCCTCTTCTGTGCACCTGCACCCTGGTATCTCTATGTGTGTCCACACTTCTTCTTCTTATGAGGACACCAGTCATATTAGATTAGGGCCCTTCCTAAAAGCTACCTTTTAACTTAATTACCTCTATCTTCAAATGCAGTCAAACTCCGAGGTGCTTGGAGTTAAGGTCTCAGCATACAAATATGGGGAATTATAGCTCAGCCCATAACATGTCATCACTGAGTAAGCGTATGAGTCTCCAAGTGCCCTAATCTGAAAGACAACATCATTTTTACACGTAAGTACTGGCGTGATGGTTAACAGGTAATTAGTTCCATCTGTGGATGAATGTATAAACAAAATGTGGTGTATACGTACAATGGGATATTATTAGCTTTAAAAAGGAATGAAATTCTGACACATGCTACAACATGGAAAAAACTTGAAGTCATCATGCTAAGTGAAATAAGCCAAACCCAAAAGGACAAATATTGGTGATCCCACTTCTATGAGGTAAGCACAGTAGTCAAACACAGAGACTGAGCGTAGGGCAGTGGTTATCAGAAGCTGGGAGGAGGTGAGAATGGGGAGGTGTTGTTTACTGCATTGAGTTTCTATTTGGGAGTTTCACTGGAGAAGGGTAGTGGTGATGGCTGCACAACGATGTGTGTTTACACTGAACTGTACACTTAAAAATGGTTAAAGTGCAAATTTTATGATGTTATGTATATTTCACCATAATAAAAAAATTTCTTAAGGAATTATATAATTCTTGGTCAAGAAATAGAGCCTAAGTTTTCCAGTATGGCCTAATATAGCCTATCTGTTGAGACAAAGATAAATGTATAAATCTAAGTAAAGCACACCCAAACAAAGAAAAGTTGAATTGTTATAATTGAGGATGCAGTGTCCTAATTATTTCTGAGCTGTAGTTGTCTCAGTCATATGAAATAATAACAGTTTAGGAACGTCTGTTTCTGACAAGCTGGGATGGTCCACAAGAACCTTCCTTCCAAGATTGGGCCATGTCCCATGGTCATATGTGACAGTGTCACACATGCCCAGGACCTAATCTAGTTAAACTGTAAAGCAAATTAAGTCTGGTGAAGGCATGGCTCAGCTGCTTGTGATCGCCCCACAGAACGAGGGGTCACTGGTTTGATTCTCGGTCAGTGCACATGCCTGGCTTGTGGCCCTGGTCCCTGGTTGGTCTCTAATAACCTACATGCTAGAGGTGGCCGATTGATGTTTCTCTCACACATTGATGTTTCTCTCCCTTTGCCACTCCCTTTCCCTCTCTCTAAAATAAATAAAATCTTAAAAAAAAAAAAAGTCTGGGTCTCAGTTCCCTTTCTCTGCGCCTTATCCATCTGCTGAAAACTTATTTCCCCTCCCACCGGGCAGTAAGTGCCTTCACTACTGAAGTTTTGAAGCCCTAAACCTCTTGCCATCAATAACCCATCACCTGCCCAGCTTTGCCATCCATCACAATCAATCAGAATTTTCCCTACTTTCACCTATTGCTCTGCCCCATCAAACCTTCCAGGGATCTAATTATAGAGGAGCTGTGGATCATGGAGATAAATTGCTGTCTACTATAAAACGGTGGTTTGTAGGAAGAGTAAACTGGAAGAAGTGTCTTGATTCCATCAATCACTTACAAGGAAAACGAAGTCGTAATAAGATGTAAATGACTGAACGATTCCTAGCAAAAGGGTGCAGTTCTTTAGGCCAATGCTATAGCTGTCATTTCTTGTGCTTCGCCACTCAGGGTTCAGTGCATGATTTTTCTTTTCTAGGCATTGAGGTCAGAGAGGAATTTTATTAGAACTCGGTTAGCTTAGTTCCTAGCTTTTGACCACAATCAACCAAACCTACAGAAATGTAACTAGAAAGCAAACAGGAAATCATTGCTTCTGTTGTCCATATGCTTGACCATGATAAGCCTTCTCAGTGGGATTATTCTTTTTCATATGTGGAGACACGTAATCAGGTTTTGGATCAATCTGGTCTTCCTGGACTTGCTTTTCAAATACAGTCATACCTCAGTACTCGACGGCTTCAGAACTCGTCAAACCCTGTACTTGTCACATTTTGATGAGAAAAACAAATGTTTCAGCACTCCACGCTTGCTCGAGACTCATCACACTTGCTAGAACTTTTATGAGGCACAATGCGACCCTGCAGGAGAAGATGCTTCATCACTCATCGCCTGTTTGGTACTCGTCGGTTTCGGCACTCGCCGCAAGTTCCAGAACAAATTAATAATAAGTACGGAGTACCACCGTAAATGAAAGTTGTACCAAAACGACATTCCACAAACTCACTGGCTTGAACCAAAATTGCTCTATTAAAGAAATTATTCTAGCTTTGTAAAAATACTTATATAGCTTTGGTCAGTGTGGCTTGGTTGGTTGAAGCATTGTCATATGCACTGAAATGTTGCAGGTTTGATTCCCAGTCAGAATGCATACCTAGGTTGGGAGTTTGGTCCCTGGTCAAGGTGCTAGGGAAAGCAACCAATCAATGTTTCTTTCTCACATCGATATTTCCCTCTCCCTTCCTAGCTCTCTAAAAGCCATGAATAAAATGTCGAAGGTTAAATAAATAAATATTTGCATAAATTGCGTCTAGTTGTGAAAGAATCTTTTAAAATGAAGTTTATTGGGATGACATTGATTAATAATATTATATGTTTCAAGTGTACAGTTCTATGACATCATCTGTATATTCCATTGTGTGGTCACCTCCCAAAGTCTAGCCTCCATCTATCACACATAGTTGACCCCCTTTACCCTCTTCATCCTCCACCCACCCCCCTTCCCCTCAGGTAATCACCATATTTTTCTCTGTGGCTATGAGTTCGTTATTTTGCTTGTTTGTTGCTTTTTGTTTTATATTCCACATATGAGTGAAATCATATGGTTCTTGTCCTGTTTCCTTTGACTTATTTCACTTAGCATGATGTTCTCAAGATCCATCCATATTGTCACAAATGTCAATATTTCATCTTTTTCGTGGTTGAGTAGTATTCTATTGTATGTATGTACCACATCCTCTTTGTCCAATCATCAGTGGAAGGACACTTGGGTAGTTTCTATGTCTTGGCTATTGTGAATAATACTGCAATGAACATAAGGATGCATATATCTTTATGAATAAGTGTTTTCAAAATTTTCAGGTAGATACTCAAAGAGAGATTGCTGGGTCATATGATAGCTCTATTCTGAATTTTTGAGGGAACCTCCATACTGTTTTCCATAGAGGCTGCACCAATTTACATGAGACACTCTTTCTTCAACGCAATTCTTTACAGATGTATCTTACTTGATTTTCCTGAAAGAAGTCTAATTTTTGAAGTGTCAGGAGGCATTGTAATACAGTTCCATCCTGAAGGTGGTCTCATGTCATCAGACCCTGAAGATGGCAGTAAACTTCACTTTATGGTATTTTCAAAATAATGACTATCAAGTCAGGGATTCTAGAATTTAAACCATTCTGTGGCAGCAACATGGCATCACTTTTGTTCTTTCCTTTTACTCCTATCTCATTTCCCTTCATATCAACGCATTAACTAATATTTTGCTGTTTGCTGCTGTTGAAGGTACCACAGCTGCCCCCGCCCTCCATTTTTACTGATATAATTGATGTACATCACTGTATAAGTTTAAGGTTTACAGCATAATATTTTGACATATATGTATTAAGAAATGACTACTGCAGTAAGTTTAGTTAGCATCCATCACCTCCTATGGATACAAGAAAAAAGTAGACAAGCAAAGTTTTTCCTTATGATAAAAACTCTTAGGAGAGTAGCTACCTACTCTCCTAACAACTTTCATGTATATTATATAGCAGTATTAATTATAGCGATTGTGTTGTACATTCCATTCCTAGGGCTTATTTATCTTATAACTGGAAGTTTGATGCTGGAGCTTATCTGGAACTGTACTGTGAGCTGACTTATGTCCATTCCCCTCACATCCAATCCATGCGTTGAAGCCCTAAACCCCAGTGTAACTGTATCAGGACATAGGGCTCTTACAAGGTAATTAATGTCAATGAGGTCATAAGGGTGGGGTCTTAATCTGTCAGGACTGTGGCTTTATAAGAAGTGGAAAAGAGAGTTCTCTCACTTTCTGCAACATAAGGATGCAATGAGAAGGTCACTGCCTGCGAGGCAAGAAGAGTCCTCAGCAGAACCCAGCCATACTGGTGCTCCTGTCTTGGTCTTCCACCTCCAGAACTAAGAAAATATATTTCTGTTATGTAAGCCACACAGTCTCTGGTGTTTTGAGCAGATTAATGCAACTGGTTTCACACTTGTCACTAGTTTATCTGAATATTGGGTGAGGAATGAAAGCTGGGGTCTTCCCTGTGGACCCTTTAAGAAACAGAGACACCTCTGGTACCGGTCAAACTCTCAAGCCTTTGAGGAACTCCTTTCAAGGAAAATTAGAGGGAAAAGCTAATGCAAAGCTCCTCCAGTGAGAATGTGACTAGTGCTTCTGCAAGCTGGGTTTCTAAGCTCATATCTGACAAAAAGTAAAATGTCTTTCCCTGCCTCCACGCGCACTCCGTCCTTTCTGCCCCTTCACCACACACAATATTGATCCTCTTTCTTCTCCTCTGAGACTGTGCTCATAACACATGGAGTTGAACAGACCTGACACCTACTAACTGGGCAGTGTGGGCAACTTTCTGAAGCCGCAGAAGCTTGTTTTACCATCATAAATCAGTTGTTTTGAGATGTAAATAAGACAATAAATGCATGTGTTAGGTGGCAAGTAGGTGGTGTTGCTCTGTGTTCCTTAGGTGTTGCAGAGTCTGGGGCCTCACTCAGGCCCACCAGCTGTGCCCTTTCCTGAGCTCATCACGCGGGGTAGGAAGTCCAGATATTACAAGGCAATTAGTGCTGACCCCTTTAGCCAACAGTGAGTGATGCAGAGCGGGGCAAGGACCTCCTGTGTTTCCTGAGCTCAAGCTCCCTCTACCCGGAGCGGAATATAGGTGATGCTGAAGCTGCTGAGGGCATAAACTCGGAAGTGTTCTGGAATTAGGAATCCCCGAGCCGCGGGAAGTGTAGTCTAGGCTAGGGCAGGCCAGGGCTGACCAGTGTGCTCGTGTTCAATTTCAGATGAAGTGGCTTTGGGGGAAGGTATTGGTATGTTTTTGAATTGGGTGAAACTTCTCCTTTGCGGTACACGTTACATAAAAAGGAGAATCTAATATAGAACCAGGGTGAATGCAGTCATCGCTCCAGGTCTTACCTGACAACTAGGCTAGATTGGGTTTTCCTCCATGGTTCTCTCTCCAGGGTTTTATGGTGGCCTCTGGGTTTCAGACTAGTTGCACGGAGCGGAAGACTGCAGGAGCCTCAGAAGCCGGCGAGAGCCCTTGAGCGCGGGGGTGGGGGTGGGGCGGAACAGAGGCCACCAGGAGCCCGCGGGCCTGGGGCTGTGAAAGATCAGTGCTGCCGGCCCCGCGCCCCCCGCGCGGATCACAGGGTGCTGACCGTCTATTTACCGACTGGGCGGCTCTGCGAAACCTCCGTCGGGACGCAGTGGTGGCTGGGCCGGCGCGAGCCCGCACTGGGAAGAGGGGACAGTGCCAGGGAGCTGCTGGGAGCTGGCTCTTGTGTGAAAACAGCCGCCATTAAGCCGGAGTCGTCACCTAGTCACCCCTGACGGCATGGAAACGCGCGCGCCCGGCCGCCAAAGGACACTTGTAGGCCTTAGGCCCCGCAATTCAGGCGCCAGTCACTTCTCAAGACATTTTTTCCCTTCCCTTTTCATTCTCTTTTTAAAAGGAATGTGCCAGTGGCATTTGAAAAAAAACAGTGCTGCTTGGTTTTCTTTTTCGCTGGCTGCTGGGACCCGGTTATTGTCGCTAAGCGTCCCCAGAGGCGGCGGCTTCCCACCCGGGCCCTACTGGCGCCGCCGCGCAGCTCTGACCCGGGTGCGCCGCCGCCCCGTGCTTTTGCGCACAGGACGCTTTTTTCAGTGAAAGGCAGCGTTTGAACCCCGGCTAAACTGAATTGTGCTTAAAACATTTGCTATGAGTAAGAGCAGGCTACATTCCACCTGCCACTTAGCAAGTGGGCAGAAGGCATCCTGATCGCAGATCAGTGAACCTGTTTACCAGACACCTGGCAGGAAGGTGGCGCGGTGGAGTGCAGAGGACAATAGTCCGTGCGTCAGGAGCCTGGGGTAAGATTTCCAGCCTTAACCACCAACAGGCCTACCTCCCTGTCTGCGCTGGAGCGCCACTAAGGATTAGAGATTCTATCTGTGCAGAGCTTGGCGACGCTGGAAGGAAACGCTGAGCTTGTTGTAATCCTCGCTGTTCTCCTTGCCCTTAATCTTGACTTCTTTATCTGTTGGCATCATTACATAACCCGATGGGTATAAGCCTGTGTCTGCGTGCATGTGCGTGTGTTTGGGGACATGGGATGGTGGCACTTGTGTTCAAAATAAAAACCAACCCATTAAAAACTACTAAAGCCAGATAAAGTCCAGAATGCCTAAGACTGACAGATAAAAGTAACATCTTAGTTTCTAGTCTGCTGCTCCATAGTTCACATTTTCCTGTCTTCCTCTGCTGCATTAGTTCTCAAAAGACTTCTCTGAATGATTAAGGACATCGAACTAAAATTTACTTAAGTGGTTTTTTTATTTCCTTTTGCTTCCTTCCCTATGTACAAGTGGATAGGTCTCTGTTTCAAAACTTGTAAGGGACTTGAGCAAAATTTCATGTAAAGGATAAATAATAGCACGGAATGAAGCCAACGGTTCACTGGGCACTGCCTGATTTTTCTGTGGACAACAAAGAGTTCAGTTCTCTGTCCAGTGCTACAATTTAGGGTCAGGTCGTGGACAATGACGTCCTCTTATCCAAGCAGTGTTCCCCTTGGCAGGTGGAGTCTCTGGCAGGGCAGTCAGTAGTTACCTCCCTTTCAATGTCCTCCCACTCCTGTAACCTGATGTGCCCACCCACCCCATCACTCTCGCACTCCCTCATGGAGGGGTAAGGTGGGAACTTCTGGGTCGTTAATGCATTGAGTGTTTTTTCCTGCTGTGGCCTATGAGGCTGGTGCTTGTGTCTTTTTTTTTTTTTTTTAATGTAGCTGATCATTCTGTTAATCATACATGCTCCTTCACTTCTGATTTAAAAAAACACTTTGCATTCTAAAGATTTAGGCTAAAGGGTTGTTGATTTTTGTGCAAAATCAAATAAATCAACTAATGCCTTCTGTGTATCAGGTAGAATGATAGATGCCTGACAGGAAACTCCTCGTTCCCTTTGCTTTATTTCTTATTCTCGAGGGACCACATGATTGGAAGTAACTTTCATTTTTAAAAAGTCTAAATCGGGTTCAGATCTCTAAGTCCCAAGTGGCAGAGACAGGCACCATAGGCATCAAGTCCATTAGCCTGGCTGATAAAGCTCTTTTTTCTCTTTGGTAAGGCCTCCCTCAGGCCTTCTACTCATGAAAAGTAATCACTTAGGAAAATCACTAAGTATAGTATTGTCATGAACAGGTACCACTCTGTCCACAGCATTTGATATATAAGAAAATCAAATTATTATGAGCTGGCTTATTGAATTGATCAGAAAAGGTAAAAAATGCAGTTTCTGTCTCTGGTTCTGCACCTACTGTTGCTGCCCTTGCATAAGCCTCTTCACTGCTCTGTTGCTGCTCAATACGTGCAGGAGAGCAGGACTTGTCAGAGAGCTGTCTGAAGGTGATGAGGACTGAATTCTTTATGATCTTTTATAAGGAAATGCTCTGGTCAGAAACACATCGTACAGACCATGACTCCAACCTTAGCTCTCACATACGCAACTAGCAAATTAGAAAGCATTTTTTAAAAAAGCCCAAAAAAGCAATTCACTAAAGATTCTATGTATATTGTATTGTTAAGGAGACTCCCACCAGTTTCCAGTCAGAGCCTCTTTGCTCATTTCTGAGGCATGATTGTGACAGTATTGGTTTTTGATTACCCACCCACAATGGGCAGTTAGAATGGGGAAGAGAGGACACTGACCATAACTAAAACCTGAAAGAAAGTTTAAGAACCCCCTCAAAAAGTGACAGGTAATTAAAAAGCAAACAGCCATGTGGAAACTTTGTGAATATGAATGACCAAAATTTTCTCTTCAGTACAAAAGATGTGGAGATCATCAATAAATATCTGTTAAAAACTGACAGTAGTTATGAACTTGAATCATTAAGACAAGGTGAAATGATCCTTACTGTAATATGTTTTAAAAGCCAGGGAAGTAGACAAATTTTTGTAAACATTTTGATTTGACATAGAAAGTTTTAGCACTAAAGCGTGTAAGCTTCAGTTGGTTGTGAAATTTTACGTAGGACTCCTCATTCCCGAAGAATGTTAGCCAAGTGAAGGCTTGAGATAGGAAAACTATTAGCACCGAGTTGCATATGAGTGTATTATCTTAATGGATGCCCCCAGTTAAACTTCAGATGACCAGGGATGGTTGGTTCAGTGCCAACGGCAGGGAAGATTGTCATCTGCTAAACAGTTCAGCTCACATCCCCATCTCCCCTGGTTTTCCAACCAAGAGGAGTCAAGTCCTGGTTTTGCTTAGTTTGCAAGGTCCCAATCCAGACCATGAGTACTAGACACATTAGAGTTGGGTCACCAGATTGTCTGTGCAAGTCATTAAGGGTTAGGAGTCAGTTTGATAAAGTTACAGAAAATATCTGGGAAATGCAAATTAAGGACTGGCCACAAGAATTACACGGAAAGGTACACCAGAAGGACCCAGAACACACTGACCACTATTGGTCATGATGCAAGAAATATGAAAAAAAAAATCTCTGTTTCTCCAGAGGTCACAAAAATAAGCAAACAGGATCATAAGAGCTTGGTTTTATTCCTGAGCCATACAAAGAGGAAAATAATTTATGTGAATGGAAATAGAGCTTCAGAAATGAAATTCTGAGATTAGGATTTCATTTGGTTTAGGTCAGTTGTGGGCATACCTGATAGAACTTTCCAAAATTGATTCTATTTGAATTTGGAATGATACCAATTTAAAAAAGGGAAAAGACTCTTGCTTGCCCTGGAGCACTGATCACGAAGCCACATTAATACATTCAGTAACGCCCATGGTTTCCTTACTTTAAGAAAAGATGATGCAAATTATAACGCATAAACATTTAAAAAAGAATTTCATGCTTTCCCTCTAGTAGATGAGGTCTATACCAAAAAACACTAAAAATATCTCCTTTCTCCAGTAACTAGTTGAGTCTTTTTCTCTGCATTGCCAACTGGGGGCGGGGAGGTGGAGATATCGCATTTGTTGAGCACCTGCACTGTTATAGGAGTTTCCCTAAGTTATCTCAACTAGTACTCACAGTAGTCCAACTAGAAAGGTATTTATTATCTTCTTTTTTTAGACAAGAAAGCTAAAGCTTAAAGAGGTAAGGTGTTTATCCTCATACACACAGGTAGTAAAAGTGATGGAGTGAGTCTTCAAAGCCTGGGCTGTGTTTTCTAAAGACGGTTCTCCTACATCTGCTTCCTGGAAGAATGAGACTCCATTTGCTTGTACTGGCTTGTTCATACCGAGGTCTGGTGTACACACTTTGGGGCATCTACAAACATATGAGATATGTTTGAGACTCTGAATACCAGCAAAGTGTTGGAAATTTGCAATTTTCTTTTTCCCCTTTCTTCAACAAAGATTCACATTTTTCAAAGTAAACATCAATCTGAAATTGAGTCAGGTGTCTGTGTCATATTTATTATTGCTAACTTGTTTAAAATGCAATGAAGTTGCCTGATGAGTATAAGTGCAACTTAAGAACATGACTGTGTTCTTTCTGCCACTTGAAGAGAAGATGGTGCGTCACGCAGTGGGACAGGGGTTGGCACTGTATTCTGACACAGAGAAAAGATTTGGAGCCTTTTGTAGTTTTGTAGTTTCTACTCCTTTGTTTAGACATTTGAGGAATTCTCAGAGGTAGGATAAGGTAATAACACAAAGTTTATGGTTTATGAAAAAGAAAACCAGGAAGCACTTAACCCATGGTATAAAATTTCCTTTTTAGAAAAAAGAAATCTATATTCCTTATGATTTCTTTCCAGATATAGTGTTTGGTGCTCAATGAACTAACATTTTTACTATTTCTTCAAAAATAATTGAGACCACCATTCTCTCCCCACCTCCCTCTCCTCCAGTGCGCGGTGGAAGGAGAGAGAGGTCAAAAAGTAGCGTAAAGCTTTATTTAATATAATTTTATTTTTAAAAAATTGTTCAATGTTAAAACTTCAGGAGTCAAGCATAAACCACACATGGAAAAATAAGTTTTAAAAGGCGTCCTTGAAATAAGAGCATTTCTGGATGGGTTGGGTTCAGGGCTCACAGTCTTCAAGTATTCTGCAAAGACTTCAGCCAAGGATATTGGTACTGTTTCCATCTTGTTATCTTTTTTTATTTAAAAATAGTTTCAATTACAGTTTACATTCCATATTATTTCGTATTAGTTTCAGGTGTACAGCATGGTGGTTAGGTAATTATCTACTTAATGTGCCCCTTTTGATATTTCCAGTACCTGCCTGGCACCATACAGAGTTACTCCAATATCATTGACTATATTCCTTATGCTGTACTTTACATCCCATGACTGTCTTGTAACTACCAATTTGTACTTCCAGTCCCTTCACCTTTTTCACCCAGTCCCCCATTCGCCTTTCCCACTGGCAACCATCAGTCTATTCTCTATATCTATGAACCTGTTTCTATTTTGTTTGTTCATTTATATTGTCCTTTAGATTCTGTATAAGTGAGATCATATGGTATTTGTCTTTCTCTGGTGGATTTATTTCACTTAGCATAATACCCTCTAATTCCATCCATGCTGTTACAAATGGTAAGATTTGGGGTTTTTTTATGGCCAAGTAGTATTCCATTGTATATATGTACCAAAGCTTTTTTATACAATCATCTGTTGATGGACACTTGGGTTGCTCCCATAGCTCAGCTATTGTAAATAACGCTGCAATGAACACAGATAGGGGTACACCTGTTCTTTGAATTAGTGTTTTGTGTTTCTCTGGATATACCTAGAAGTGGAATTGCAGGGTCATACAGCAGTTCCATTTTTAATTTTTCAAGGAAACTCCATACTGCTTTCCACAGTGGCTGCACCAGCCTGCACTCCCACCAACAGTGTTAGAGGGCTCCCCTTTCTCCACATCCTCGCCGGCACTTGTCGTTTATAGATTTATTGAGGATAGCCATTCTGACAGGTGTGAGGTAATATCTCATTATGGTTTTAATTTGCATTTCTCTGATAATTAGTGATGTTAGGCATCTCTTCATATGACTATTGGCCATCTGTATGTCCTCTGTTTCCATCTTTTTAAATGTCAGTAAATAGTGTCTTCATTAGCAGGATAACTTTCATGTCTTGGTGTTCAAACACATATGCATCTTGTAGTTGAATATTCTAGAATGACTTCACCTGAGAAATATTGTGGAAGGGATTAAGTAATATCTTTCTCCATTTCCCCCACTATTCCCCTCAAAAGCAAAGAGAGAAGGTAGACTTGGAATATTGGGCCCATAAGCTCAATGGTTAATTTTTGGTAGCCAGGTCTAGGGTGACTTTCTGGGAAGCAGTAGCTAAGGAGCTGCCAGTCACAGGAGTTGTTGGTTTGGTACAGAGGGATCTCACCAGGTTTACTCTTGAGGAGCTCTGAATGTGAGGAGTTGGGGAATATAATTTTGAAACATTTAAAACATACAGCATATTTTCACTTCTCGTTTCCCCACATCGTAAAGTCCAAGGACAGGGCTCGGTCCTCATACCTATTGTCTTCTTACATATACTCGCTGTCCAAGTGATCTCATATGGTCTCACAACTTAATCCCAAATTTAGATTTGTAGCTTGAGCCCTTTCAGCACACCAGGTTTATATATGTAAGTATTTACTCAATACCTATTTCATGACGTCTGGTCAACATTTTAAAACTTAGTATCTCCCCAGATGAACTTCTAATCCTCCTCGTCTCCAGTCTCCCGCAATCCCTATCCCCACTTTATTTGGCACTTGCTCAGGTCAAAGGTCTTGGAGTCACCCTTGACCTTTTTCTTTCATGTACATCCCATTTCTGATTTAATAGTAAATCCTTTGACTCTGCCTTCCAAACATATCTGGTATCCAGCCCTGTCTCACCACTTAACGTTTTCCTGGCCCAGCTCACCATTAGCTCCTGCCCAATGATTGCAGTGGATCATGGTTTTTCTGCCTCTACCATTCACAGACATTTGTCCTTCACAGACATTTCTCACCATAGAGGCCACAGTGATTGTCCAAAAACCAGTCAAATTCACTTCATTCCTTGCTGAAAATGCGCCATCTCATGCAGAGTAAACGCTCAGGTCCCTGGAATGGCCTACGAGGCCTGCGCAGCCCTGTGCCCCCCCGCCTCCCAGCCTCGCTCCTGCTATTTTCTCCATCAACCCATCCATCCCAACCACACTGACCTTGTGGCTCCTTAACTCACCAAGGCCACTACCCTCAGGGCCTTCGTACTTGCTGGTCTCTCTGCCTAGAATGGCTTCTCAAACTGCCTGAGCCCCCACCAATTTAGACATCCATAAGCCTTGCCTCCTCCACTCCTCATATGTTTACTTCTCAGAGAGGCCTGCTGTGATCACCCTAACTTAAAATTTCAACCCGTCCTCATCCTCCCCATCCTCTTCCACGTTTTAGTCCTGCCATTGCTCAGACTTGGTGCAGAAGGAAGACTCCCTCCTTAGGATGAGAATCTGAGCTGCTTCTTTCTAGTGCTGAGTCCCTGCCCTTTCCTTTTAAGGCACAGAGAGCAGAAGCCTTTGGGGTGTCTGCTCCATGCTGTGTTAGGTATCAAACCCATCCCCAGGTACGTGAAGAGGAATTAAGACGACACCCAGGCAGATCCGGTTGCTTTTAGTGGCTGAATGGAAAAGCAGAAGGGAAACACGTAGCCCTATGCTCTATCTGTAGACGGAAGCAACTCTTAATCTCTTCATCTCAGTGTGGAAGATAAGAGTCTCTGAATCCAGAGAACAGTCTGTGCCAGACAAAGACCAGTTATTGTTGAAGATTATGTAAAAAAGGCTATTGGAAATTAAAAAAAAAAAATCACATCACAGCGTTCTGTTTGTTCCTGTTGTCAAACTGAGCATGAGCCAGGGAAAGAAGGAAGGAAGGAAAATGACCACTTGTCAGATAGTGCTGGGCGGGTGGGGCGAGCAGCGAGGGAGGGGAGGGCACGTGTCAGCCAGGGCAACTTGATCTCTGGTGCTGTCGGTGTGTGTCTCTGAGGGAGCTGGCTCCTGACCGTGCCGTTAGGGCACGCCTGGGCACTGTGTAAAGTTTTCACACCCATGCCATTCCCACTCATGGCTGCAGAAGGCGGTCTTTCTCCCAGGCATCTGTCCTAGTTCTTGGCACCTTTTCCACTCACTCGCCCATCATCGACTCTGCATCTCCCTTCTCTCCCAGATCCTGTCCATTATCTGGTTCTGATGGTTCTCTCTGCTTCTCTCCATCTCTGATGCCACATCCTGGTCCAAGCCACTCTGACTGTTCATGCTGAACTTCCTCCATGTCCTCCGGCTCATCTCCCAGCACTCAGCCTTGATGCCCTCCCCAGCCCCTTCTCCACTCTGCAGGCTGCTACCTTTTACAAGTGCAGTGTAAGGCCATCAGTGGCTCTTCCCTGCTCTTCGGAGAAAATCCAGCCTCTGTTACATGACTTACGGAGCTCCCCATCAGGGCAGTCCCACCTTCCCCTCCACACTCATTTTTCCTCCTTGTGCGTGTCCCCTTGTGATAGGTATGTCAGCTACTCTGACATCCTCTCATTTGCTCAAATGCCCCATTTATTGTCTCAAAGCCCACAACCTACACTTCTCTCTACCTGAAAGTTTCCTCCCACAACCTGGTTTAAATTATTCCTTTATATCCTTTACTTCCTGTGAAGGAGTATCTCCAGCTCCCTGGCTGGGTCTGTTATATGCTCTCTTAGCACTCACACGTTTCCTTCATGCAATTATGAGCCATTTGTGCAGCATTTATAAAGTTTGTAATTAAATGATCGATTGGTATTTGCTTAGCATCTGTCTCATCCAAGAGCGGTGTGTACTCATGGTGGGGGCAGACACCATCAAGGCCAACGTGCTGGGTACACCGTGGCATGCAGGCCTGGCTGAACGAATGGAAAGGTATCTTCCACTGTGTACTGCTAGTCTGTTTTTCTTGAGGTCAGGGGAGCCGGTCCCTCCCAGGCCTTGCATGAGACCCAGTATACCAGAAAGCAGCATAAACTTTCCTTGGGCCTTTTCAGTTATCAGAATACTGATTTGGAAATACAACTCCTGAAAGCTTCTCCACGAGAGCTGCTTACATTTTAGGAAATCCAACTTAGTAAGTGGAACCTCCTAGTGACTTTTTCTTATACCGGTTCAGCCTGAGCCCATGGGCTCCAGTTGTTCAATTTGTTGTTTGGCTAGTTTAGCTCTTTGTCTGTGTTTGAGGCAAGCACAGTTCATGTAGGCTGGGGAGCATTTCCAGTGGGCATAGCTTGGCGGGGCCACAGGAAGAGCCCCACAGGGCACCTGAGCTGCTGCACGACGCTTTTCCTCCTCCTGGCCCCTCCGGCCTTCCTGCCTCCCTGCTCTAACCCTCTGAGACTTGCCTTGACTTTCTCACTCCCAATAGAACCTGCTCATTAAGAGGGTGTATTAAAGCTCTAACTTACTTCCATTTGGTTGTTTTCATTAATGTTCTTTTTCTTTTTTCCTCTTCATTTCATCCTCTTCTTTATCCTAGTATCTCAGAGTAGTTGGCATTTTATTCTTTTCCAAAATTTACCTTCCATCTGTACTTTTAACCCCACTTCTCCTGCTTTTCTTGAGCCTTTCATCTCTTTATTGTGACCTCTCTCTTTCATCTTTAGTTCTCTCTCTCCCCTGGTCCCCTTCACTGCCTACACATATGCTGTTCTTAAAAATCCCTCAAGACTTCATTTTTATCATGATTCTTTTTCCACCCCCATTTACTCTTCTATCTCTGTTTCCATTTTTATAATCAAATTCCTCAAAAGAGTTGACCACCCTTACCATTGCATTCTCTATACCTGCTGCTCTTATATTCATTGCTTGTTAGTTTCTGACTTCTTTACTTTAATGAAAACACAGGAAAGCCAAAGGTATAGTGACCTCCGCATAGTCAATGAGCATGTGAGTGTGTGATATGTATTGTATATGATGTGTAAGGGGTCCCACTGAGTGTATAACGATGAGGGTGTGGTATTCCTGGCCCCCTGGAGCCCAGAGGCAGAGGAACTAATAAGCTCTATGGAAGCACCAAAAGTGTGATGCAATCACAGGGCAGCCTCTGTAGAAGGGGTGATAATGCTTCACTAAGAAATCGGTCCTCCAGCTGAGATTGCAGGAAGGAAAGGAGATGGATAGGGTAGAAGATTCTGAGTACTGTAAGAGAGTAGAGCACAGATACAATGATAGACAGAAACTGGAGAGCTCCCAAGGACTGGAGACAAAAGGGGTGGTCAAGGAATGTTTGAATGCGTTGATACTTGATCTGGAGCCCCGAACCATGGATCGGATGTGGACATTTTGAAAGTTGGAAGCTTGAAGGATTCCATTTCTAAAAGACTGGACTATGGAAGGTGAGAAGAGAATTTCATCTCCAGGTAGGAAGACCCCATTGGTTTTAAAGAATTAGGGGCAGAGTGGCAATAGCACCTGGACAAATGGTATTTCCAGGAGATTATCAGTTAGGTTGTTTTCTCCCCTTCATCCTATGTATTAAATGGTTTCACTGAGTGGGGAACAGAAGGTTAGAAGGGGAGCTGTACGTGTTAGCAGTTCCCTTGCAGACTGTCTCCCTCTGTCCCAGATAAGGAGGAACAAGGGCCCCACACAGGCCCCTCTCTCTCATCCATGCCTTTGACTCATAAATGAGCCATTTTATATACCCCTTTCCCTGCCCTGTTTCTTAAGCTCTCCCTCGCCTCCCCTCTGGGTCTACTGGCAGATGGAAAGGGAACAATATTCCATTTGTGAGTGAAAAGAGGACAGGAGGTGGAATGGCTTAGAAATGGAATCAATGCCCCCAATACAGGACTGCCCTTGGGGCTCACTCCTCGCCCACGGCATCTCTTTGAACTATGTCAGGACACCTCCCTTAACCCTCCAACCCAGGGACCCAGGAATGGTTTCTGTCTGGTGGTTTTTAAGTTTTGGCCAATGTCACTGTCGATTGGACCATCACAAATTAAAAAGCAGAAGTACCCTAGTTGACAAACACAGAAAGCTAACTTAAGAATAAAATTGAGAGGGGCAAAAGAATTCAGGCTTTTGTTTTCTGGTTCCAGGATGACACACATGAGCGTTGGGGTGGGTTGCTGTTTCACAGTCATACTGTGACGACTCAAAGATCAGCAGTGAACACATTACCACATTGAATGAGGCCTGAGCCCCGAGCGGAGGACACAGAGGATAAGGGCCAGCCTTGGGTGCCAGCCACACATTAACAAGACAAAACAGTAAACAGTGCAGGTGAACAAGCCAGAGGAGGAAGAATTTAATAACCTAGGACTCTTTTGCCGAAGGAGAATGGCCCCTTCATAGCCACTGCCAACACCTTTGCAGTCAACCACCAGACATAGTGGGAAGGGGAGGTCAAAGAGGTTCTTTATGCATTAAAAGCTTTGTCCAGATCACACAGGTTACTGGCTTCACCGGGAACACTTTGTGTGCCATGCACTATGCCGTGTGAATGAACTAGACTCCACAAATACTTTATAAATGTAATTTAATTTCTCTAATAATCAAAACGGGACCTTACCTTTTGTCCTCAACCCAGCTGCAGATTCTGTGAGAGCAGGAGCTGAGTCGCCTGGCCATGTGTATATATGTGTGTGCGCACACATGCCCATGCTCAGTTGAGGTATACTGAACATGTATCGACATAGGTCCAAAGTGCTCATCTGATGAGCTCTGGCAGATGTGGGCACTCTCGTAACTACCACCTAAGAATGTTTGCACTATTCCAGGAAGTTCCGTTCTGTCCCTGTTCATCTTTTTCCATGCCCTTCCCCTTTTGACTTTTTGGCTTCTGTCACCCTAGATTAGTTCTGTCTGTTCTTGGATTTCCTATAAATGGAATCAGATGTTATGTAGCCTTTTGTATCTGGTCTCTTTTCATAGCATGATGTTTTTTTGGTCATCCACTTTGCATATGTACCTGTTGTTATTTTGTGAGTAGTATTCCATTGTATGGATATGTCACAATTTATCCACTCTCCTGTTAATGGACATTTGGGTTGATTGCTATATGAATTATGAATAAGGCTCTTACTTTCTGTGGACCTGTCTTTTCATTTCTCTTGGGTAAGTACCTAAGACTGAAATTTCTCATTCATTGGGTAGATATAAGTTTAATGTCATAATAAGCCCCAAACAGCCCTGATTATGAGTGAAAGTTGCCTGTTTGACTCCTGGTCAGTGAACATGCCTGGGTTTCGGGCCCAGTCCCCTGTTTGGGCATGTGTGAGAAGCAAATGAGTGATGCTTCTCTCACACATTGATATTTCCCTTCCTCTCGTTCTCCCTTCCCTTCCATCTCAAAAAAAAAAAAAAATTCCAAACAATTCTTCAAGTGGTTGTAACATTTTAGCATTCCAACTAGCAATGCATAAGAGTTTCAAGTATCCTATATCCTCAACACATATATTGTCAGTCTCCTTGTTTTAACATTCTAGAGGTACACAATGGCGTCTCTTTGTGGTTTTAATTTTCATTTCCCCGATGACTATTGATGTCATGCATTTTTACATGTGCTTATTAGACCATCATATTTCTTATTTTGTGAAGTGTCTATCAAGCCTTTAGTCCCCTTTCATTGATACTTTGTAGGAACTCATTATATATTCTAAATATATCTTTTATTAGATATGTATGCAATTATATTTCCTATATTTGCTATTCTGTGGCTTCTCTGTTCATTTTCTTAATGGTGCAGAAATTTTTAATTTTAATATTGTCTGATTTAGAATTTCTTTTATGGTTCTGCTTTTTATATACAGTCTAAAAAATCTTTACCTGACCCAAAGTTGTAAAGATATTCTGTTTTCTTCTTGGTGATTTATGGCTCTAGGTTTTATGTTTAGGTCTATGATCCATCTCAAATTAATTTTCACAAATTGAGTGAAATAGGGATCAAAGTTTTTTATTTTCAATATGGATAGTCAGCTGTTCCAACAACTGAATTTATTAAAGAAGACTTCCCTTTTCCCATTAGATTAATGTGGCATTTGGAAACTGGAAATCAGTTAACCACATATATGTGGATTACTTCTGGACTTGCTGTTGTTTCGTTGATTTCTTTACCTATCCCAATGTGTGCTTGTTTTTAAATGCAGAATGGCAACCCCCTCATGCTACCCACCCCCAAACCCAAGTGGATGTGCTCTCTCTCTATACACACACACACACACACACACAACCCCATATATATGTATTCACATACACACACATATATAAAAGATTTGATACTTTTCAAAGCCTTTAGTATATTTATAATAGTATTAACAGTTCTTAGTACTAATAGTATTAATAATATTATTAATAACTATTAAATGCCTATTAGATGCTAGTATTGCTCGCTGCTCCTCCTACACATTTTTAAATTTAACTCTTATAAATCATTTTGTATAGGTGTTATCTCCATTTTGTTGATACGGAAACTGAGGTGTAGGGTAGTTAAAAGTCCAACTGCTTAATGTCGCATAGCTAGCCAGTCCAGGCCAGCTCTGATGGTCTTGAGTTTTTGCCATTGCCCTCTGCTAGGGGTACGATGGGTGTTGTGATCCATTCTTAGTTAAAATGTACTCTTTGTAGACAATTTAGAATGAGTATTATTTTGGGTAAAACCTTAACAAGTGCTTGTGCAACTGTTCCCATCTGTACATTGATAGAAACCTTTAAATAAGTGGGCCTCACTGTTAGATGTGAAATCTAATTGTTATTAAGTAGCAAGGAATAAACAGAGCAGTTCATCGGTGTTTGGGTGGGATGGCTCACACCCCTTAATCAGTGCCCACACCGAGGAGGGCAGGGGTCAAGTGCACAGGAGGAGAAAAACCAACCTGGTTAAACTAGTTTGACTTCTTAAAAAGGACCTGAATGATATGTTTCTTTTCGTTTTGAAAATATTTCTGGACTGTTATTTAAATGCCACCTTAGACTAAGGAAAGTCTTCTGAGCTATCAGATTTGAACAAAGTGAACCAGATACTGGTTTAGAATTATTTCCACAACAACCACAGCAGTTGGGTTTTCGTTCACTCCTTCATTCATTCTTCCATTCACTCATCCATTCATAATTCATGGTTAAATGAACAGGCTTGAGCTAAATGCTGCCTGGCAAACATTGGTAATCTCTGTATTATTGCCTGAGTTATTTTGCTCTATTCTCAGAGAAATCACAGGGAGAAATAACATCATCACCTTGAATGGAATTCAGCTGGGTGATGGAGGAAGGACAGATCAGTCAGGGTGTTTTAACTGTAAACTATATTAGAAAACCGAATATAAGTATTCTTATGGTTCTGTTTCAACATTGTTACCTTAGAATAGTATCCCATTGATTTTGAAGATTACCTGTTTTTTCAAGTCATCAGTTTTCTTTTCATTAAGGTGATTGTTATAGTGCATTTTGGATACTGCTGCTTTTGAGCAGATTTGAGTACATTGTAATCACTCACTTTTTGTGATATGGTATTCTGAGAGTGCTGCAAGATGAGTATTTGCAGATACGTCATTTTTTAGTTTAAACATTAACAGTATTCTCCATTTCAGAAGCTGGTCAAGGGTGTGTATGAATGTGAACCTGACAAATAAACACACCTGACATTTGGGGGAGGAGGGAGGCAGGAGAGGTACTCACATTTTCTGCCACATTTCTCCTAATTTTCATCAAGTAACGATATGCTGGATCTGATGGTCAGCATTTCTGTTTTGGGAAGTGACTCTACCCTCTCATCAGCTCACAGTCATTTTCCAGAATACTTGTAGGTTTCTAGTTGAAGTAATATTGCCGTGCCAGGCCCCTGAATTGGGGCAGATGTCTGCCTCCAGGCCCGAGGACTGCCAAGGCGAGGCTCAGGAATGGAGCGAAGGAGAGCCAGACCTGCGAACGGGCAGGAGGACCTGGAGTGCTTGGAAACTAGCAGTTAAAGGTGGAGCCTAGGGAACAGTGGAGAGTCAGAGACCACGCCGATGTCGGAGGTGCCCTTGACTAGGCAAGTGGTCAGGTGGACAGTGCTGGCTGCAAGGAGCCCAGAAAATGGGACCGTTTCTTCTGCCAGAAAGCCTTTCCTATGCTTCTAAAGTGTCTGAGCAGGGGAGCTATGTGGGGAGATGGCCAGCAAACTGACCTTCACAGAAGGGGCACGTATGGCCCGTCTGGGATCATGCGGCGGAGCTGGGGTGGAAGCAGCCAGCGTCTTCTTCCCATATGCTACACTGCTGCTCCTGATCTGGAATGCCCCCTGCTATAATGGTGACCCTCCTTCTCTGCCAACTCTAAGTAGGTTGATTAGTTAGTTACAGGCAGGACGCTGAAGAGCCTCGGTTTTAATCTCCTGGTTATTCTGAGGATGTTTGATGTAGCCTTCCCTTCAGAATGGGCCTTGCAAAGAGCTGATTCTTTTTCTGTGACAGAGAAATGGCCAGGACACTGCCACAGTTGAAGTCCCATGGGCTCTCACATCTATTTGATTTGTGCGTTCTGTATAAAAATATACACAATGATTTTTAAAGAAGATTTCTCTATCTCTCTCTCTTTAATACATTGTGTCTTGGTCCTGTGTGGGGTAAAAAATATTAATACTTTTCCCCCCACCTTTTAAGTTCTTCTAGGCTGGGCTAAGACCAATTAACAGAGACAGATTAACAGAAGAAAATCAAAGTTTAATACGTGTGCATGGGGAATTCACATAGGCCTCAAAATTCCAGACAGTGAGGCACCTTTGGGTATATAAAACATTTTTGGACAAAGGAGTAAGGGGGGATCTGGGTATTAAATTTCAGAAGTGAGAAGCAGCTCACTTCACATAGGTAGTTGAGAAGGAGTGGAGAGGGACACACGTGACAGGAACATCCTTGCTAGACAACTCAGAAACTGTGGGACATGACTTGTCTAGCTAACGGGTCCCAGCCGGAAGCCCTCTATTTACCATAACTTAACTCAAAGTAGGCTAAGAACATCCTAAGATCTTGAAGCAGATTTCTCTGTCTGAACCTCGTGCAGGAGAGCGGGTAGGGAGGGTCAAAGACCCTTTCTGAGTTTTTTGTTTCTAAGTAAACAGTTTAAAATCAGTATCTGAAAAGGTCAGCTTCAGGGTGGCCGAATTTGGGTGCTGAGGCTCCTTTTCCCTCATTTTCATTCCTTTAGGTTCTAACGAAGCTGATACTTCAATGTGCTCACTGGGCCTGAGGGGCAGAGAGAGGATTAGCACACAGGCAGAGGCTGACAACCACCGTGACTGTTCCTACTTAGCACATCATAGCAGGCTCCTTGCTATACTCCTCGCAGCTGCGGTGATCAGTCACTATGAACCTTGCTGCTACTGCCCAACTTGGGCAAATCCGGTCTCCATTACAGAATCTTAAAAAAAAAAAGGTGTAGATTTAATGCTTTGAAGGTATCCAACTAGAATAACAAAACATTTAGGGGGAGTTCTTAAGGATTCTTTTCTATTTTCCTAAAAAGAGAACAAACTTCATAATCAACATATTAACTGCACTTAAATGGCATATTTAAAAAGTTCACAACATTAAAAATGTGGTGCTTTTACTTGTTTTACAAATTCTACAGTGAGTTTTATATCATTCGATGGCTTAGTAAATTTTTTTCATTCATAATACAAAAGTAAAATTCGTTTGTTTCTATCCACATTATGTATAATTTGATTATTATATATTTTTGTTATTGGTTCCTGTATGTGGGCTGAATCCATCACCAATCACGGTTTCCTTTACTAATAAGGTAATGAATAATCTTTCGGGGGACAATCAGACTTTCTTGAATAATCAATTGAATCTCCTTGTTGTCCAACAAAGACAAAAGCAGCTGTAGGACCTGAGCTTGGTTGAGTAGAAGCAGTAGAATGTTTTGCTCATGGGCTTTCAAGTTCGATGTTACTCTTTTCAGGAGATGAGGATGGGTTATAGTTCTGGGTTTAATCACCTCTGTCATGAGACATTTCCCTTAGATTTTTCAGAGCACTCCGATCTTTTTTTGATGGAGGACCCAAAAGATATTCACTTTGTCACTCTGGGGCTCAAGTCTGAAAAAGACGTTTTAGAAGGAGAAGGAAAAATAGACAAGGATGAGGATTCAGAAGAGAAGTGGCGGGTGGGTTTGGGGCCCTCATGTCCACCTCAGTGTACTCTGGAGAAACCCGGCAAGTCCCACCACAAAAGCAAGCTTCCCAAAGCTGTCAGTTAAGCCTCATAGCACAATTTCCCTTTTATCTGAGACAACAGTAGGTCTTTCTAAGGAGGCAGCATATGGAAGCTGCTGGGCAGACCTTCCAGTCCAATGGAAAGGCAGCCTGATCTGAGAATGCAGGGCTCCTGAAGCTGTCTGATCTTTTGCCTCTGATTTGTCTCAAGTGTAACTGACAATTACAGTTCTGGGACTGGTAGAGGCAGAGTCTTGTCCAACCAGGAGGAAAGCTCTGACCATTTACATGCAGTTAATTACTAAGGGCTGTCAGATGTCAGAGTGGGAATTGGTAATACTGTGGTTAAACGCCCACCACATGTCTAATTTGAGTTGTGCCCACTACCTCCAGCATCGGTTCAAATTAAGTCCACATTGTGTCTGATGACTCACAGCTGTGCAACACACCACCCTGTGCAGCGGGTGGAGGTGGATTTGCATATCATTCAGTGCCAGATAATGATGTTGAGAGCTGTGCATCTCTCTCTGTTGGAATAGGCACCATATAAGCCCAAGCCACAGTTTTTGTTGTTACTATTATTATTATTATTTTAGAAAAACATCTTCATGCTTTGGAAACTGTTGATCTGTAAATTAGCTTCTTGGTACAATTAATCTAATTTCAGAAAGACCATTAATTCCAGGTGAAACAATATGTTGTTGCTGATGGGTGCCAAATCGGCCCCAAAATGCTCGGCATAGGTCCGGCCAAATGAGAACTGACGTCAAGCCTGTCCCCATAATCATGCTCGATTAAGCTTGATGAGAGTGTATATTTTGGGCTACCAGAACATTTTTTTTTTTTTTTTTTTAGATGATGATGATTTTGAATGTGTATTCCAAGTCAGCCCCTGGAGCGGTGGACTTGGTGCCCACCTGTCTAGCATTTGGTTAAGAGAGTTCTCCAGGGGTCTTCCCATGTGCCAGCAAACTCACAGCAGGCTTTTCCCCATCCAGAGAGGCAGGGAGCAGGTGTCACTCGGCTCAGAGGGCCACTCCGATGGTGTCCAGGGACTTCGGAAGCTTTGAGAATGGTGGCTGAGTTCCAGGAATCAGAGGGTTTATGGGGAACACCTCATGCAGAAATATTTTGGGGCCCTGGGCGTACATATGGTTTCATGATAACCAAGCAGTAAGAGGTAAGCAGGGGTGGGGGTGGAAATTGGTGGTGGTGGGGGGAGCCAGGTGGGCACATTGGCATTCCAGCCCTTGATGCTTCCATGGGCTGGCTTGCAAGATACCCCACACTTGGGGTGAGCTACAGGCACTGTTTCTTGAGAAAAAGAAGTACTCCCAAGAAGACCAAAGCATGAGTCCTTTATTTCTATAAAATTGATAGTAGAGACACTTCAATCAGAAATCATACCATGTCACCATTTATAAGCAAATTGGCATAAGGTCAGTTCATGGAAACAAACCAAAAATCACACCAAAACAAACCAAAAAAGCATATTCCCTCCAGATACCAGAGGTATTTTGATTTTTTGTTTTGTTTTACTAAAAAAAATTATTAAAAGATTTTATTTATTTATTTTTAGAGAGAAGGGAAGGGAGGGAGAAAGAAGGGGAGAGAAACATCAATATGACAGGCTGTGACAGAGAAACATCAATCAGTTGTTTCTTGTACCCATCCCGACAGTGGACCGAATCCGCAACCCTTCACTTTGCAGGACTCTGCCCAACCAACTGAGCCACGCCATCAGGGCTAAAAGATATTTTGAAGGAAACATGATGGAGGATAAATAGGACCTCAGTAAGGTTTTGGCATTTTCAACACTGACCCAAGAAGCTTTTAGGAAACGGGAGTGGGTATGTGTCACACGCTTGGGTTCCTTGCGAACAGATAGCAGGGGCGGTGGTGTGGAGACCTCGCTTGGGGCCAAGAGACTATCTGCCGTTTCCACTGGAGGTCCTAAAAAAAGCCTGCAGGGGTGGTGGCCTCTAAGCAGGAGCAGGGTGCCAAGTGCAGGCCACCGCCTGGTCACACTGGTTAGTGTTCCCTTTCTGTCCCGCAAGTAGGTGATTAAGAAGCCGAAACATGACAGCCTGTTATGGATGAAGATCACAGGGTCTGCAGTTTCCAGAAGCTGCTGCTGACATTGTCTTGACAGCAGCCCCAGCTCAGGGGTCACTCCAGTGGAGCCGTGAGCTTTGTCCTTCAGGCCCCAGGACTGCCGGATGTGAAGCAGACTGGAGCTGCTTGCTTTCCACGGGTTTGTGTGCGAGCCGGACTGGTGCTTCTCGCTCATTATTTATTTAGAGCAGAGTCATCCTGTGCCAGGGCCTGGAGACTGGGTTGTGACTATGGAAGCAGCAGTGCTCCTTCAACGGTGAGCAGGTGTCGCGACTGTACCATCACAGTTCTGCCGCTGCGGCCCATCGGAACCTAGCCGCGCGCACTGTGAGTAACCCCGCCTGAGCTCCACCTGTTTGCCAGGGCTGTTTTCTGTTTTGTCTGTTCCTCCGATTTCCTGTTTTCAGAAACAACGAAGAACTCTGCTCTTCTCCCTCGATAGTGATTTCTCTACCTTTCAGGAGCCGCAAGTTTGAGAAGTTTTCTATCTGGAGTATCGCACTTCTTAAGGGGCTCGGTGGTTAAGTGTAGTAGAAAGAGTGGGATAGAAATTACATTCGTGTTGTAATGTCTACCAGCTCTTATGAAAAGGGCCTCATGCCTGGGAAAGGATACCTATTCCCAAAATGGTACTAGCCATAACTTGTACCAAAGGAAGGGGTGGTCTGAGGGAGCCACGGAATGCTCAAGTCCTGTTTGCTCTGGCCACCAGATGTGGTGATATGCCTGGCTGTGAACTAGTCTCCCGTCCTGAAGGATGAAGTGCTGACAGGTGCATTCCTGGTGGGGAGGGATAGAGGGAGGCCGCCTGTTTGGCCCAGGCCTTACCATCCCCTCCTTCACTGGCTGGATGGTCTTGAGCAAGTTACTCAGCTCTTTAGTATCTCTGGAACTTCTGGGGAAATAATAGCACCCTGCAGGTTTGCTATGAGAAACCAGCAACACAATAGTTACAAAGCACAGGCTCAGTACCAGACACATGGCAAGAACCCGACTCGTGTTCTTTCTTCCTCTTCTTTCCATGACTTCACATTGGATATCTCAACAACGGTATCTTCCATTTTCGTTATTATATAAAGTTTTCAAAAGTTACATAGAGATGATGACTTTTGATGATATACTTCTCTAATTTTTAGCACTTAACTGTAAATGTCATTACTTTATTTTTATATAATTTTTTTTTACGTATGACTTCTTGGAGTGGTCCATGGGGACCATGCCTGCCTTGTTCCCTTCAGTGTCTTGGCGACCCGCATCTCCTGGCACAGAGGATGCACTCAACACATTTGGTGGATAAATGAATCCTGACAAAAACCCAGATGCGTGTGTGATGGGGCAGCGTGGTGCTCATAGGATAGACATGTGTTTGGTGGGCAAAAAATTGTAGTTTTCCAATCTCCCAGGTCCTCTGATTCCTGCTCTAACATTCACCCAGTAACCCCTGTTGCTTTTCAGTCGGACTGGGATTTCCTGGGCATAGCTTGTCTAGCGCTGAGATCCCTGAGGTGAAGTCAGGTCAGATGAAAGAAGATAGCAAGGATGAATAGTGAAATGTCCATTAAACTGGAAGCCTTATAATTTCTACTTGGAAAACCTGAAGACCAATTAACCTTAAATACCAGCCTCCTCTAGTGTGCCATGTCCACACTAGGCTTCCACCCTCCCGAGTTCTTCGCTGTGTCGGGGTTTCTGCAGATGCCATTCCCTTTATCTCTTCCGTCCCCCCACAGCCACACGGACCTCCCTCATTTGCCCGCCTAACTCCTCTTTGTTCCCATCTCAGCTCAGAGGCCCCCTTCTGTGCCTCATACATGTAGGCCTGGTCTTGTTTTAGGTGCCTCCAAACCTCGTATTCCACACATTCTTTACAAATGTATCCCATTTGTAAAGGGAATCATGATATAATTTCCTTATTTCTGTGTGTCACTCTCTAAACCTTCAGCTTCCTAAAAGCAAGAGCTGTGTCTGCTTGAAATGCCCAGGGCCCAGCACTGCGCCTAGCGCAAAATAGCTGCTCAAAAATATTTACTGACGAAGGATAAAGTAGAGAAGGAGGGCCGCATAGAAACCTCTCCCCCTCAATGAGCACTTTTCTTAGGGGCAGGGCAGGTTGCGTCATCAACTTAAAGATAATTTATCTCTGTGAGTCACCTGGATATACACACTACATTCTTTTATGAAGATGGAGAAAATATTTTAAAATAATTTAAGACAGAAGACTTCTGATTTTATATGCAAAAATAAGCCATTGACCGATGTTCCCCAGTGTGGACTGGCTTTTTGAAAATGAGGCAAATGAAGTTGGTTTGCCCTTCTTGAATCCCTTACTGTATCTGAACTGGTGTTTTGGATTTCCTGAGTCATCTTCACTTTGGCTCCATTTATAAAAGGAAATGCACCCACCCGCTGGGATACCCACGTCCTTCTCTGGTCTCCAGCACAGGTGAGCAGCACAAGACACGCGCATCGGGTCTTAGCAAGGGTATTTGGGCATCTTTCAGTTAAACGAGATCTGAGAATGTTTGGGGTCTCCAGGTTCTAAGGAACCAGGAACAGTTCCCCACTGTTTTCAACCAAGGCAAACAGAAAAGAAGGGGCAGGGGGAGAAAGCCCTGGCCTCTGATAAATAACCTTTCCGTGCGCAGTGCACATCAGTCTGACATAAGCAATTAGCTGTCAGGTGCTGGGCTTTGCTGTCAGAGGCCAATTTTCAGATTAGTGTTAATTGCAGGGGGCCCTGGTAGCCTTTGCTTCCAGCCCCCGCCCCCCACCCGGCAGTCCTTTCCCAGCTTGCTGCCAGTGTGGCTGGAGCCTGCAGTGATGGAGCTAGCAGGGTGGAATCAATTACCATCCAGTGGGGACTTTCCCACAGGCCCGGGCTTGGGAAAGGAGGCCATGGCTGCTGCCGGGACAGCTGGGCCAACGGTCCGCTGGGACAGGAGCCTGCGGCAGGGACAGGGCTGTGCTCAGAGTCCCTGCCCACAATCCACACGCTATTGACAGGCTTTGGCAGACTTGCCCTTGCCACCCACTGGTCCCACCCGCCCTCCGACTTGTGCCCACCCAACTGCTGCTTTACCTAATGCCTTGCGGTCCTATTGAGAACACAGACCCAGGGAAGCCACGTCCAGTTTGTGGGTGGGTCTCAACTTGAGAGACAGAGACGAACGAAGGTACCACCTAACAGCAACATTTAGACATGTGATTTACACAGTTTTTTGTTTTTTTTTTAATTTAAAATATTTTATTATTAGGTTTGCACTTTGCATCATTTTGCTCTGCTGGGATCGGCACATATCAGTCCTGATGGGACCAGGCTGCTGCCTCCCGGTGTCATTGTCACTTCCAAAGTGTCCAGACATTTTTTCCCCAACATGGGATGCACTTTGGAATTGCCTTTTGAAAATCTATACCCCACTTCCGCCTGTAAGGTTGTTTTCTTTTTTATCAATAATAATAAAATCTTCATAAGATGTTTTGCTCTCAATATCCTACTATGGTTTATACCTTGAGCTGAAATTTTGAGCAAGAATATCATTTAAATGCTGGAAAACTATGCCTTATTCTTTTTATTCTGCCTATTGCTTTTTTATTATCAGGTTAATTCAAACAAATAATCCAACATTAACAATATTACTCACCATTCAAAAGCAAAGAATTCATATTAAATAATGTACCAGAACCCTCAAACTCTTTTGCCAATGATATAAGCATCAGCAGAACTTTGGCTTTTGAAAGATGGGTTTAACTATTCAACTTTCCATTAAATGGAATTAAAACAAGACAGGCACACTGAAAGAGGAGAGTGATGTAGAAACTATTGCCACAAGATAAAAAAAATAAAAATATTTATACATGAAAATATTTTCTTAACCTGTTATTTAGTTTCCCTTTTATTGTCTTTCTTTTAGGAGACTAACTTTCAGACTGAATTCTCATTCTCTCTCTCTCTGTCTCTGCATTTTGTATGTAAAACTTTCGTGGATCTTACAGGAAGTTTAGCTGTGTAATTGAAATGGTCTTTAATTACAATTACTACCCAGTTCAAAATGAAATAAGAATGAACAAATAAGCATGGGTTAGGGATGTCGAAAAAAGAAAAGATGAGGGATGTTGTAACAAAAGAGGGCCATACCCCTTGGGTGACACATTTCGGATACCAGGCCTACGAGGTCTCTTGGAAATGTAACATTCGGGGTGAGAAATACAAGCCTTAGATTCATGTGGCCATTTCTTCCATAATCCTGGGGACCATTTTGTTCCCCAAAATGGCGTACCCCTGTGAGGAGCAGCTCTGTCCCCTTTGCACTGGAGAGAAAGCTGGATGGGAGACAGGAGGTAGAGGTGGGAAGCATGGGGTGGTGGGGGGGACTCATTTTAAACCACACCTGTGACAATGTTAAGAGATTCTAAATTCCGCAATGAAGGGCTGGTGACCATGGTCCCTTTATGCAATGTCCTGGTTGACCTCTATGGAATCCTGCATCCCCGGTAACTAAAATCTAAAATGATATCAATACTTGATTTTCAAGAGTCACTACCAAATTATTCTGCTTTCTTTCTAGTACAGAGCAGTCTCATATTAATTAGGATATGGTAGTTCAGTGATGTGATTCACTAATGTAATTTTTGCTTGTAGAACATTCATCAAGATTGTTTCATGGTTTTGTTGGCTGTAAAATATTATTCTCCCCATTTTGAAAAATAGAGATAAAGGCTGGGTTCAGGCTGCTCTTCTGAGCTGTCGTAGAGTCCTGAAAATTCTATCAGAGTAGTTATCACATTCTAACTTCATTTTCTTCTACACCTCTGGTCTGCAAGGTCCTCAAGAGCAGGGAGCTCCTATTTTATTTGTATCTTTAACATCTAGTGCATACAAGGCTATCAATATATGTTTGGTAAGTGAAAAAGAAGGGGGGAAGGGAGAAATGAAGACAGAAGACATTAAAGGGCACACCTGCTCAGCAATGGTGGCACGTTGCAGTAATGTGTAGACCAAGTCACCACAGAAATGGAGTTTCTTAATGCCCCTTGTACTTTTCTTTTTGAAGTTTTGATTCATTTTTTAATTTACTTTTTTTTTGTATATTTTATTGATTATGCTATTACGGTTGTCCCATTTTTTCCTACCCTTTATCCCCTCCGCCCTCCACCCTATCCCGTCATCTCCCCCCGTCTTCGTTCATGTCTATGGGTTGTACATATTGGTTCTTTGGCTTCTCAATTCCCTATACTATTCTTAATCTCCCCCTATTATTTTTTCTCAGGATTTTCCCACCACCACTTTCCCCTACCCTACCCACGCCCACCTCCCACCCTCAATCCTTCCCCCATTTGGCTTTATTCATGGGTCCTTTATGCATGTTCCTTGATGACTCTTCCCCACCGTTCCCTGTCATCGCCCTCCCTCCTCCCCTCTGGTTACTGTCAGTTTGTTTTTTATTTCAATGTTGCTGATAATATTTTGCTTGCTTGTTTGTTTTGTTGATTAGGTTCCACTTATAGGTGAGATCATATGGTATTTGTCTTTCACTGCCTGCCTTATTTCACTTAGCATAATGCTCTCCAGATTCATCCATGCTGTTGTGAAGGGTAGGAGCTCTTTCTTTCTTTCTACTGGGTAGTATTCCATTGCATAAATGTGCCATAGTTTTTTGATCCACTCATCTACTGTTGGGCACTTAGGTTGATTCTAATTATTGGCTATTGTAAATTGC